>JAEIFJ010003031.1:0-55585 GCA_018903435.1 Leucophenga varia | reverse complement strand
TAATGCTGAAATTGAAGATAAAATTTTTGCTTTTCGACTTTACACTTTTCACAAAGAACGACGCCCTAGCTTTGATCTCAAAACTTTGGTAGGAAAAGAAATTAACAAATTTTTGTGGTTAAATCCGGTTATATTGTCTACACTAATTTTGAAATTATCAAAGAATAAAGGTGTAGAAATATCTAATGACGTTTTTGCAGGTAAATAATAATTATCCGAGGCATCAATTGACAATTTATCTATTCGGTCATTGTGCCTGCTGATTTCATCTGTTTGCGTGCACTGGTTGGTTGTGCACGCCTTTGCGAGTTTTTTCCTCCATTACATTTTAAACAATTCGGCTTATATGTATCGGAGGCTCCACTTCCATAGCAAAATATCCGTCTGTCTGAGATGCACTCCTGGTAACAGGTGTCCAGTCACACCACAGTTCCAGCAAACGAAGGTGCGATTGCTGGCTAACTCTTCTTCTTCCGAATCACATTCGTCTGATGTTTCCGCAACTTGTCGACGAACTACCTGCAGGTCTGGAAGGCATACTGACTTTGCGAATGCTAAGCATGGAAGTCCTCTCGCTTACGCACAATTTCTCGCAGTTGCTCTACAGTACGAATTTCAATATTTAACAGTTCGTGCTGTATTTCCGGATGTAAATTCCTACGCAGAATAACAATAAGCGACTTTTGATCTATCGGTGATTCTAATTTGTCGGTCAGCTCAGAGATAGCTTCAAAGAATGAATCAAATGGTTCATTGAACTTTTGTTTGCGATCCCTAATTAATTCTCTAATGTCCACATCAGAGCGAGCTATCGCCGATATTGGGGCCTCAAAGCTATGCAAGGATTCTGCCACGTTATCTTTTCACACTCTTGTGAGCTAACGCCAAAACCACTCATTGGCCTATCCGTCAAACAAGATGTTAGCGAGATTACACAATAGTTGAAAGTCACCACCTAGCGCTTGTTCAGTTAAAGTCTGAACTCGATATATAAAATTATCGACCGAAATACTATTAATGCTACCCGAAAATTTAACTTTCCAATTACTCAATATGGCAAACCTTATCCGGGTCTGGAATATAAGTCGGAAGTAGTGTGTCCGCCTTGTGAACCTACTTGAGATTGGGTAGCTACTCTTGGTACGCTACCATTACCACCATCAAACGAACGCCTTCCCTCTGGTAAGCCCAACAGTTGTTCCAAAGTCTGGTTTTCGACAGCTGGCAAAGTGCGTAGATTGTTAGCAGAAGGAAGAGTTAAAGGATGATCCATCACTTGGTTAGCAGGGGACTGCCTATTGCTTTGAGTATGTGACACAAGACGTTCTGACAAGTAACTAATCTGTGCCTGCTGTTCAGTCAAAGCATTCTCTAATCTGTTTAAATTAGATAAAAAACTACCCATTGAACTTTGAATGGCACTGGCAACTGCACTAGTTATGGATTGCTGCTGATTGGCTGGAATAGTATCAACAGTAATGGAAGGATTTGGTGTTGCATTGGCTTGACTTACACTTGAACTTAATAAATCGCCACGATCTGAATTATCTTGTGCCTTTCTAGTATCTAAATTAGCAACACTTTGATTTTTCTTGATTGCAAACGAGTTTTATGCGTTCTTGCAGTATTAGATGCACCGGGTGTAGTAGGTGCTGAAGATGCTACATTTGTCCCAGATTGAAAAGAAGTACCACAAACTGGACAAGTGTTGTGATTCTGATCGGACTTTGAAAAGCATGTCCGATGAAAATAATGATTACAAATGGTTTTTAACAACTGTGTTTGTGATGAAATGACATTACTACATATACAACAGTATAAATCTTCACTTGAAAGAATAGTGTTAAAGGCATGATGTAAGTAAATTAAAAAAAACTTGTTGTAAGAAAAAAAAAAATTCGACAAAAAAAAAGGAAATATCTCAAAAAAAACCTCTTCTAGGCTAATAAAAATTAATAATTCCAAAATGTATAATATAGATAACCAAAAAAAAAAAATTAAATAAATATCCAAATACAAAAAAATTTATAAAAAAAAAATCAATACAAAAAAAGAATTAAAAAAAAAAACGATATATCAAAAAATGAAAACAAAAGGATTAGCCCGATTCTAAAAAAAAAATTCCATTCAAAAAACAAATGATAAGAGTGAATAATTAAGTATGTTATCCTTGAGACAAACAAAAAAAATCAATTATGCATTAGGAGAATCACGCAGATGGCTTAGAAAAACTGTAAAAGAAAAACTAAGACTCCAACTGTCATAATACTGCTCTTCGCCGAATGGTCAAAAATTACAGCCATAAAGCCGAACAATTTTGATCTCCACCATTTTAAGAACAAAACCTAAAGCATAATTTATTCTTTTAAATAAAAAAAAAACCAAGACGAAATAAAAGGAAAATGAAGCAAAAGGGCTATGCAAGGATCAACGGCAATATTGCAAATCTTGCAGCAAATATTGAATCCAGTGTCACCAATGCTACGCAAAGAATATAAAAAGAAGGTATCATCTATTGTTCTAACAGTTGGCTATAAAATCCTGTGGTAGTACAATATAGAATCCAGACCGAAGAACCAATAAAAGATAGTATTACAATAGAGCATAGGCTAGCACATCTTTCCGACATTTACAACTAGTATCCATGATTGCTCCATATATAATACTTATAGAAAGTGTACTATAAAATCAGTACAATCTATCTGAATCTGCCGCAACGGTTTTAATGAAAATCTTGTTTTACAATTAAAATATCCAGAAGTCAACCGAATCAAAAAAAAATATGCACTGAATTTAATTCTGTAAAAAAAAAGAAACAAAGAAACTAAAAGGAAAGATTAGCAAAAGTATGAAATTGAAAACGAGCCGAAACGAGATGGGGTAACCAAACAATACCGCTGGAATACATAAGACAGCCGAAAGCTATCAACCGATTCTAGACAGATGTTAACCTTTTTGGGCACGATATGTTCGGGCCCCACGTTGGGCGCCAAAATATATTAATAATAACTAACTAATAAAAATAAATATATATAATATAATATATATTATAATATATATCTATATATATATAATTGTAACATACAACGATATATATATATATGATATTCTCGCTGCTTTTGCTATAACTAAAATAGCTGATGGTGATTGAGAGAACTTCAATTACAGGTAGCACGCATGACGGTACGGCTCTAGCTCGTCGGCCAATGGGGTGGGTTCAAATCCTAATAACTGAATTTCTTTATTCAGCAAAGCGAGAAAATTAGTAGTAATATATTCTTGCGTGCTAAAAAAGGTAGAAGTTAGAACCAAAACAAAAAAAAAAAAAAGAGGATAGGAAAAGCCTAAAAATCTCAAGAATTAATATACCTATTTCAACTGCGCGATGATGTTATGCAGCAGTAAAAATGCACGCTGGTGTTGTGCGGCATAATAGTGCCCTCCCTACCTAGGTCACAAGATCCTATAAAAATAGAAATAATTTCACTAGTGACCCCTTATAAAAAAAATTCACGACTTAACTAAGCATATTTATGTTGTTTCTAGAACCGGGCTGGGTGAAAGCCATTTAGTGCATAGCGAAAACGAACAAATCAATTACAAAAATTTTCATTATTTTATTGAAATTCATTTTAAAAAACCAAGGAAAACAATTAAGTGAAAAAAAAAAAATTAAACAATAAATTTAGTTACGAAATAAATAAAAAAAAAATTAAACCTAATTCACAAATCAAAATAAAATTATTCATAAATTCATTCTTATCGAAAAATTCTATAGTGCAAGATATTTTTAATTTTCATTATAATAACAAAACAGTTTATATTAATACCTGTTAAATAATATTTTAAATAATTATAACAATGCAATGATTTATATAAATATATGAAATGTAAATGAAAAAAAAAAAAAAATATATAATAGCTATGTTAATCAAATTCGAGTAAAGTGGCATACAAGAAAATTAATCGAACTAATAATTAAAAATCGGCATTGGAAATAAATATAATAAATTAATTCGCGAACCAGAAATCAAATTTTACATAAAAAAAAAAGGAAAATTTTAATAAAAGATACTAATATTTATTTTAATAAAAATAGAAAAATTTTAACTTTGCAATAAAAAAACGTATATACCGAACACGAAAAGTATAGTGTATCAAGATCATACGATCAAATGATTTAGGTTCAATGACCTTGATAATTATAATACGGTGAAAATAAAAAAAAAATTACATAGCTTTAGCCACTATAAAAAAGGATTTACAAAATCACGTGATTTTTATCTTCCGTTTCAGCAGACAGTTAGAAAGAAAGAAAAAAAATTGTCGTAACTTACATGTGTTCCAACGATGAGGGATCGATCGCTCATGCTGTAAACGCTGCTGATAAGAAAGAATAAAAAAAATACGTAGATTTATATCGCGACCAACGCTTGCATATTTTTTCTTCGCGGCGAATAATTGTACATGAAAACAACAAACACAATATTTATGCTTGTTGTATTTTTTTTTCCTTTTAACTTTTTGATTTTAGGTTAGCACTTGTATATCAGCATTTTAATACACTTTGTGTAACTTTTAATTATGCACAGTATTAGAAAAATAAAAATATAAATCATTGGCATATGATAATTTTAAAATAAAAAAAAATATCAACCTGATTTTAGGTTATTTCATTGGGAAAAAAAAAATTAAATATTTCTTGCACTTTACACTTTTATAACAAAAAAAAAAAAAAAATTTTAATAAAAAGAATTTAATTATTTGAATTTAAGCTGCATATCCATATAGAAAAAAAAACTTATTAAAAAAACGATATGCAACATGCAAATGGCGAAAAATATGATTTTACATTTTTAGGTTATTTACAGGTTAGATTTTACCACAAAACACAATTTTTATAATTTTTTTCATGGCGCTTTTCAGGTTATAATTTTTACTTAGGCCAATTTTTCGTTTTGTTCACTATTTAGCAGTTTTTTCAGCGGAATTTCTTGCAATTTTTCAATATACCATAAGTAGTTAAAATTTCAGCATGCCACAAGTATTTTTCTATTACACATCACTTTTCGAAGCGCAAGCGTCGGCAAAGATAAAAGCGAGACTGAATAGCAGCGACGCTGCGCTTAAACGATGAACCGTCGAAGCGTCATCAAATTAAGATAGCGTTATCTCCAGATAATTATTATTTTTTTCCTAGATGCTACTAATCGCCTAATCTATAATTTTTATAGAAAAGCAAAATAAGAGAACTTTTAACTAAGAGAAATTTTATAGATTTTTTTTTTGTATATTTACCCAAGCATGGATTAGGCGCTGAATGTAAATGTTTTTTTTTTCTTCTTGTAATTTTAATTTTTCTTTTGTTAACTATTATAATCTTTTTATTAAGTTACTCTTTTTTTTTTCTCTCTTAATTTTTTCTTTTGTATGATTAAAATATTTGCTTGATGCGTGTAGCAAAAAGCAAAACTATTGCTGTTGTCAGAGAAAAATAATTTTTTTTTTTTTTTTATTGACTGCCTCCGATCAGGACGAAAGTTAAAAAGAATTATTGAAACGCTTTGCAAATGCAAGAAAACTACGGTCATTGACATTTGACCTAAAAAAAAACTAAAACCGCTAAACAAATGTCAAAGTCAGGGCTGATAGTCAAATTAACAAATGACATACGATAAAAATTTCCCAAACTTATCGCATGCGAAAAAAAATTTAAAATTTTCAGTTATTACAAAATAAATTTTTTTTTTTTTTTTTTTTTTTTGTAAAAAAAATAAATTTAAGCGACAGGAGCCACTACATATTTTCATTACCTTAAAATTAATTAAATAAATAAATGTGTTTACACTTTGTCAATAGAAGCATTAGAATATAAGCTTTATAATTATTATTATTCGAAAAACAACGGTAAGAGTCTGTTTTGACAAAGATTTATAATTAAATCCTTTGGATTAAAACAAAATTATTTGAAAATGTTTTTAAAGAAAATAAGCAAAGCAATCATATTATTCAAAAATTTAAATTTTAAGCTCTCTCACTCTGAGTTTTAATTAAATTTATAAATTAATTAGTAAGCATAAATATTTGGTCTAACTTGCCTGAAGTTCTTATTATGAATATTGAAAACATAAATATTTTTTTAATAATAAAAGATTTAAAACGTATTTTTATTTATTTATTTTTCTCAGACAAACTTATCTCTCTGACACAAGAAACAACTTATTTGCTGCAACTGTCAAGAAGTCACTCAAAAATAAACAGTTTACAACTAGAATAGAACTTGTCAGTTACACATTGTTGGTCAACTAAATAGTTGCTAAAACGCCTTAAGGTATGCCACAAGCAAACACTTTTACCAAAAAAAAAAAAAAAAAAATGAAAAAAAAGATAAATAATAGAAAATGTACAATTTCAGACAAACTGCAACAAATTGCAACTGAAACGGAAACATTACACCTGCAACTTAGTAACACCAAAAACCCGAAACGCCTCAAAACGTGAAATGTGTAATGCTAGGTGTTGCCCAACAAATTTGCATCATTTTACGCATAACACCTCTTTTAGGGAACACATACACGCATACACCTACACAACCTCAGATCACTGTCACTGACAGTCACAGTCAGACCGTCGCAGCAGCTGACATGTGTGCTATGGCCCAAAGGACATTTTCGTATGTAATGCGTTGGTAGTTACTTTACTTTGAATGCTGAATACTTTTTTTTTTACTTTATTTTATTTAACTGAGTGCGCTTCAACGCTTTACTCACTGACAACGAAAAAAAGTATCTCATTTTTTTTTTTTTTTGTGCAACAGCAAACAGCACAACTTTGTGACAAACAAACAAACATCAGAAACTCACACGTTGCTAAGGATATAAACGCAAAAGTGTCATCATCACCAACAGCATCAGTGGAAGTCAACAGTTCTGTTCAGTTCAGTTCAGCACAGGTTGGCAGCAATGCCGGAAATGACTTTATTATTTCGCTTCAACAAGTTTTCCATTGCATACTTTTGCGCGCTTCGTCATCGTCGTTGGCGTCAACTGCTTTCGCAAATTATTTTAATTAATATAAATATTTCGCGCATAAATAATTTAAGTAGCGAATTTTTTTTTTTTTTTTTTGTAGAAAAAAAAATAGTTTGAATATACAATTTTTAAGTTTGAATCAGTTTTGTGTTTGTGGCCAAAAAATTTAAGTCTGTTGGTGGTAAGAAATGTGAAAAAAAATCTGCTCTTTGTATTAATTTCTATTATATAATGAATAGAATTGATATGAGATCGATTGTTCTTGATATAAGAACGATTGCTCTTCGTATAGAACCATTATTTGAGTAATTACAAGTGAGAGCAAAATTGTTCTTGATATAACAATTGTTCTTGATATAAAAATAATGGTTCTTGCTGTAAGAAACGTTTTTCTTCGTATAACAAACCATTGCTTTTGCTATAAGAACTATTATTTTTGCTATAAGAACCAATGTTCTTTATATAAGAACCATTGATCTTGCAATAAAAACCACTGTTTTTGATATATATATATAGTTCTTGCTTTAATAACTCTTGTACAAGTTCGTAAAACAAGAACAGTGGGTTTAAAACAAGAACAGTGAAATAAAACAAATAAAGATAGTTCGTGATACATTAACGATGTGTATAAAATTTGATTCCAGAACAATAGTTCTACATAGAAAAACAATAGTTCTTGGTACAAGACTAATACTTCTACATATAATAACGATATTTTTTGGTACGAGAATGATAGTTCTTGTTACAAGAACAATAGTTCTTGATACAAAAACAATAGTTCTTGATACAAGAACAATAGTTCTTGATAAAATAATAATAACTCTCTTAACAAGAAAAATAGTTCTTGATATAATAACAATAGTTCTTAATATAGGAACAATAGTTCTTGACAAAATAATAGTTCTCGTTACAAGAAAAATATTTCTTGATAAAATAACAATAATTCTTGATACAAGAACAATAGTTCTTCATACAAAAAAATAGATCTTGATGCAAGAACAAAAGTTATTGATACAAGAACAAAAGTTTTTGATATAAGATAAAAAGTTCTTAATACAAGAATGAAAAGATTTGATAGAAGAATGAATGTTCTGCATAGAAAAACAAACAATATTGATGCAAGAAAGAAAGTTTTTGATACAATAACGAACGTTTTTGATACATCAACGAAAGTTCTTGATACAACAACGAAAGTTCCTGATACAAAACAAAAGCTCTTGACAGAAGAACGAATATAAGAACGATTGTTCTTGACATAAAGGTATAAAAAATTTTTCTTGACATAAAAACAATTGTTCTTAAAATGCGAACGATTGTTCTTGAAGATTGTTCTTGATACAAACGAATGTTTTTGATATGAGAACATTAGTTCTTGATGCAAAACGATAGTTCTTGAAAAAAATAACGATATTTCTAAATATAAGAACAACTGGTTTTGAAACAAGTCCATTTGTTCTTGATACAAGACCGTTTGTTCTTGATACAAGTTCGACTGCTCTTGATACAACCTTTTGTTCTTGATACAAGTCCGTTTGTTCTTGATACAAGACCGTTCGTTCTTGATACAAGACCATTCGTTCTCGATACAAGGCCCTTTGTACTTGATGCAAGTTCGATTGCTCTTGATACAAAAACCATTGTGAGAGTTGTTCAAGCATTTCAATCTATTTTTTGGAGTGAAATATAAAAAAAAAGTCAACTACCAATATATTTTCTTACAGCATTCATTACGCTAAACACCGTATCAGCCTAGAACTCATGGAAATAAATGTTTTCAGTCGCTAAAAATTTCAATTTTGATACTTAATTGAGTGGAATGCTATAAATAAACTATTTTTTATTTAATTTTATCAAAAAACCACAAGAATACAATATACATAAATTTCATATGCACCATTATATGCCAAATAAAAAGCAACCAAAGAAAGAAACAAATACGAACACTATGAACCATTAAATTTCTAATCAACACAAATTAGTAACACTGAACCCAAAATTTGAACAATTTAGCAAAAAAAAACATAAATACAATTGCTTTGGTCAGCAAAAAGCATTGAAATGATTACAGAGAAAATTATTACAATATTGAAATGAATTGAATTGCGTAAGGCAGTTTATCTTTTTTTGTTCTGTTGTCGTCCTTTTTTTGAATGAAGTTATTCATTTTTTTTTTTTTTAAGCATAAAATGGCACAGCTGTCCTTTTGTGCTTTTTGTGTATATTTCGCATGCGTTAAATATATCAAACTGATTTGCTAATCTGCATTGAGCATGTTCAAATTGTTACCAGCAGCTGTGCTTACACAAAAGGGCAACATGTAACAAAAGAATGTCCCAACTCAAGTATAGCAAATCCTTTTTTCTCAAATAGCAAAACCCACACATTTTCTTTGTGGTTTTTCCTTTATGCCAAGAAGAAATAGTTTAAAATTAGGAAAATGATTTCTGTTTCTGTTGATGATGATTATTATTTTCTTGAAGTGTGTTTTTATATGTATTTGTGGCATTGTTTTCAATTTACTTGAGTATATCTTCAAGGGTCAAAAAAAAAAAAAAAAGGATTCATGCTTATTGTGCGTGCGTGCAAAGAAGAGAAAAATTAAATGAAAATGCGCAAATTACATTAAACGCTTTCGGTTATATGAACTTCATTTTATATATTGAAATCAAATGCGCTAAATTTTATATTTATTTTTCGCTGTCTTCTTTTCTTTTATTTTATTTTATTATCGCATTTTCATTTAAAATTCTACGTCTGTCTCTGTAGTTTCGGTTTTTATCGCTCGAACGTGTTTAATGCGCAACTTACATGCAAACGTTTTACAAAAAAAAAAAATAAAAATATATTTTTAAAACTATTACTTTTGATATATTAACAATTTAGTTGAATGTATGTTGCACTTTTACATTTCATCTACTCGTTATATTAGTCTCTCGATACTTAACCTAAAAGTATGCTACAAATTTGCTCGCCTCGCATGCTCGTTACTAAGGTCAAATCCAAGCGGTTACATGTTTTTCAGCCATTTTGTGGTCAACAACAACAACAACAGCAAAAGCAATAGCAACAGCTGTTTGGCTATTTGTATGTTGTATGTTGGCAATGAAAATAAATTCATTTTATGTTTATGGCTTATAATAAACATTTTGTAAAGCTGGCTACAGGGAAAAATTGTAACAAAATCGGTTAATGATTGTGTGTGTGCTTGTGCCTTCAATCATATTGTTTGTCTAACAAAAATGTCAAATATGTATAAAAAAAAAAATCTAGGTTTTTTTGAGTGATTTTATTTATTATAAAATAATTCTTTAAAGTTATTAGAGCAGAATATTGTAAAATTTTTTTGAAAATGTAGTAACAAGTCGGTTTTTAAATTCATCTACGTTAACTGGAATTATATGCCATAAAGATAAACATTGATAATCTACCCACTGATGGCAGGAACATTTTGTAAATTGGGAAAGAACTTAATTTAAATAAAAGAAATGCGATCGTTTTTGAACGATTATTCCAAAAGAAGTTTAATTGCTCTTGATACAGTAACGAAAGTTGTTGAAACAAGCGCAATAATTCATGATAGAAGAGCGATAGTTCGCCATGCAATAACGTTTGTTCGCGATACATGAACAAGTATTCTTGATACAAAAGCTAAGTTCTGCCTAGAAAAACGATAATTCTTGGTACAAGAACAGTACTATTTTATACAAGAATGACAGTTTTTGGTACAGGAGTGATAACAAGATTATTCTTGATACAAGAGCGATTATTCATGATATAAAGTAGTTCGTGATAAATGAACGATAACGAGAGTTCAAAGATCTATAGTTCCTGATACAAGAACGAAAGTTCTTACAGATCGATAGTTCTTATATTAAGATTGATTGTTCTAGATATATGAACAATAGTTCTTGATATAAAAACAAGGAGAAACGTTAACCTTCGGCGTAACCGAAGCTCATATACCCGCCACACGAATTTGGAATAGTTTATTTAATATTATCAGTGTCTAAAGGTAAAATTTGGAGAAGGGATGGGTGTGAGTCAATAGTCCAATATAATCAAATAATATAGTCAAATTTTAAGCTCAAGACAGATAAACAAGGCAAGTTAGTATGGGGGCTATATGTTTTAGTGGGTCGATCCTTATAATATAAGTGGTGTGCAAATAGGATGATATAGATATGTTTTACCCTGTATGGAGTGCATAAACTCATATTAGATTACCTACTTTCATTAAAAAAATAATTCAAAATGGGCGCTAAGTTTGTATGGGGGGCTGTTCTTAAAAATCGGCGTGGTACCCTGGTTTTGATATTGGATGACACAAGAAGTGTTTTCACCCAATTTGAAGTAAATACAGCCAAAAATTATGCCTATTTTTATACAAAAATTCGAAAATGGGCGGTAAGTTTTATATGGGCTGTACCTTAAAATGGGCGTGGCATCTTGGTTTTGATTCACTGGATTACAAAAGAAATGTTTTTACGCCAATTGGGACGAATACATTCATAAAAAATTAGTATTTTAATACAAAAATCGGAAAAAACGGTAAGTTTGTATGAGGGCTACACCTAAAAATGGGCGTGGCACTCTTTCTCGAACTTAACATAGTCGCTACGAGAAAAAGCTTAAGTTCCAAATTTCGAGCTTAATTTCTTTATATCTTCAACGAAAAAGATGCTTAGAAATATACAGACGGACAGGCAGACGGACAGACAGACAGACGGACAGACAGACGGACAGACAGACAGACGGACAGACGTGGCTAGATCGATTCGTCTCGTCGAGAGCTGATCAATGCGTTACAAACTTTCAGACAAACTGAATATACCCTTCACACTATGTGTGGCGGGTATAACAATAATTCTTGATATAAGAGCGATAGTTTTGATAAAAGATCGATAGTTTTTGATACAATAATAGTTCTTGATAGTTGAAGTTACAAGAACTGTAGTTCTCAATACAACAACTGTAGTTCTCGATACTAGAATAAATGTTATATATGGAATAATAAAACAACTATTATTTTTTTAGATATGAAAACGTTTGTTCTTGATACCAGAACAAACGTTCTTTATATTGGAACCATTGTTCTTCTTATAGAAATTATTGTTTTTCTTATAGAAAGTATGGTTCTTCTTAAAGGAACAACTGTTCTTCTTATATGAACGATTATCCTTTAAATACGAACGATTTTTATTGCTTCAAGAAGGATTTCTATTACTAAAAGAGCGATTGTTCTTCATACAAGAACGATTGTTCTTCACTGAACATTTTCTTCATATAGGGAAGATTTTTTTTCGATTTTCTAGCTTCAAGCATAATTTCTCTTGCCTAAGGAGCGCTTGAGAACGATTGTTCTTCATATAGGAACGATGTTTCTATGTATAACAACAACTGTTCTTCATATATGAATCTTTTTTATTGCTTTAAGCATGATTTCTCTTGCTAAAAGAAAAGTATTTAAAGGTAAATATTTTTAAAAGCCGTTAATGTGCCATCGCTAACGATGTGGAATGAATTAATTAAGTTGCCATTTTAATATTAAAAACTTTATTTTCCACAAATTACTACAAAAAGAGCATAGAAAGAAAATTAATGAATTTTAATTCAAAAAAACATTAACTAACAAGTGTATGACAAACCATATTTCATTTTCCCACACATATCAAAAGCACACAAACACACGCACACACAAAGAGAATATATACCGAAACAAATGTACAATATTTGCGCAGGTGTTGATGTCCGCATAATAAACAACAATACACGCGATGATGACGATAAGGACAAAGCTGCAACAATATTGAGCAAAAACAAACAGACTTGTACAAGGATTGTAAAGGATATTCTGCTGCATTTAAAGCAACTTACTAAGTAATTGATTCTGTCATTAATGTTGTGAATTTGTTGCCAAACACAAGATGCAAACACAACAGAACAGAACAACACAACAAATGTAGAAACTCATTTTTGTAATTCACTAAGTGCACACATACTCGTACACAGTAAAGTCGAGTTCATATCGAGTGACTTTAGTTGTATCGAATTTGAATCAACTTTGAATAGCTAGAAGCATTTTGTTTATAAGTAAACATTTCAACAAAATTAACATGAGCAAACATACGCATACACATACACTTGAACAAAAGGATAATGCGTTAAGTGCTACCGAAAACAATGTAGCATACTTTCAAGGGTACTACGCACACACGTATGTACATTTTATACTTTCGAGAATATTATGCAAAATATTATTTAGAACAGAAACGAAATTTATGAGTGCACTATTTTGACAAGCCACATATTTAATTAGCGTCTTACATAACGCTCTCTCCCCTCTCTCTCTCACTCTTTTAGACTAAATTGTAAAGGACTTTATGCATATATGCGGCTGCTCTTTCGTTTTGAGGTTTCTTATTGCTGCTCAAAACTATGAAACTGGTGTGTTGCCTTCAAAACCAACCAACTTCTACATTGCTTCTCTGTGCTACTTAAGACCATTTCAATGTTCGTCCTTTCCATGCATTTAGTCTTACGTCCTGTGTCTCTGTCATTCTATTATTTGGCATACTATGTATAATTTGCAGACCACATGTTGTTTTGAGGTCGTTTGTACAACATGCAACTCTTCGGTAAGTCAAATTGTAATCAATAATTCCGTTGATCGTTCAACCGTTCACTACATTCACTAATAAGTTTAATTTATAATTGCTTTCTCGTTGCAAATATTGTACAATATATAGATTGGATTGGTTTCGATTCGATTCTTGATGTTATTCGATGGACTGAAGTTTATTCGGTTTGTTTTTTTTTTGGGTTTTATCTTGGTGTACATTTGTAATTTGGTAAACTTGGTCAGTGCTAAAAAGTTGTCATTGTAATTTAGAAATATTTAGTACAATTTGTTCTAATTACATTTTATAAGTTATCGAAGTTGACTTTAAATTGAATTTGATATGCACAACTGATTAATAAGATTATTTAATTTGGAATGGCAAATAAAAAATATAATTAATATGCTTTCTGATTCATGGAATATTTTGTAAAAAAAATGTGAAAAATGTTTAACGGAAAACAGATAAATATTATAATTAAGTGATTGTAAAACAGGTGAATCTATAGAAGTGTTGCAACATAAAGAACTTTTTTATCGAGCTTATTCGTTCTTTCCATATATCAAATAAAGTGGATACTCTTTTTAGAACTTTCAATCTTATATCAAGAACTTTCGTTCCTATGAGTCCGGTATGAAGAATTACCCTTCTTGTACCAAATTACTATAACTCTTAAATAAAAAACTATTGTTCTTGCATGAAGAACATTCGTCATTGTATCAAGAGCTTTCGTTCTTTGAATCAAGAGCTTTCGTTCTTGTATCAAGAACCTTGGTTCTTGTATCAAGAAATTTCGTTCTTGTATCAAGAACTTTCGTTCTTGTATCAAGAACTTTCGTTCTCGTTTCAAGAAATTTTTTTCTTGTATCAAGAAATTTCGCTCTTTTATCAAGAACGATTTTTATTTTATTAAGAACTATTGTTCTAAAATATTATTTAGTAAATTTTTTTATCAAAAACATTGAATATAACATTCTGTAGAACCAAAATATAGTTCTTGAAAAGGAACTATCGTTTTGTATCAAGAACCATGAACTATCGTTCTTGTATCAAAAACTATGTTCTTGTATTGTATCAAGAACTATCATTCTTGAAAACTCGTTTTTGTCAAGAACTATGGTTCTTGTATCAAGAACTTGTGTCAAGAACTTTCGTCTTTGTATCAAGAACTATGGTTTTTGTATCAAGAACTGTCGTTCTTGTATCAAAAACTGTCGTTCTGGTATGAAGAATTATCGTTCTTGTATTAACAACTATCGTTCTTGTATCAAGCACTATCCTTCTCGTTTTAATTATTGTTTTTGTGCCAAGAACTATCGCTCTTGTGGCAAGAACTATGGTACCTGTAGTAAGAACTATTATTCTTGTATTTTTTGTTTTTTTTTTTATTTTTATTAAGAACTATTAGACTGGCATCAAACTAACTCTCTTAAATCAAGAACTATCGTTCTTGTATACAGAACTATCGTTCATCTATTGAAAACTAATAATGTTGTATCAAAAACAAACCTTTTTGCTTGAGGAACTATAGTTCTTGTATCTATCGTTCTTATATCAAGAACAATTTTTTTATGGCAAGCACCTTAGTTCTTAGTTCATCTAGAACAATGGTTCTTGCAACAAGAAAAATCATTCAACAACCGTTTTCATTTCAGGAATTATTGCACTAGTATCAAAAACTCTTGTATATGTTTAAAGAACTATCTTTTTTGTAATAAGAACAAGTGTTACTGTATTGAAATAATTCGTTCTTGTATTAAAAACCCCATTCGCTATAAAAATTTTGAAAAATCTATTTAAGAAGGACAAACTTAAATAAATATAACAGCTCGGATTTCGTTGCTTTAAACTTTGAAAGGGTCCAATACAACAAACACAAAAATAATAAATAATTTGATACAACACGAACAAGACTACCAAACTCTTGAACATGTTCTACATAAATATGCCAATCTTTGATGTTGTTAAACTTGTTATTTTCTTGAAAATTTTCCAACAAAACAATTTGACATGATGCAAAATACTCAATGGAATTACTCCACAAGCAAATAACGCACTTTAAATTAAATGCATTTAAGTATGTACAAAATACATAAATACTCAGGATGCATACAGTTTGACACTAAAATGCCGCACTGCTGAAAGAGGACAAAAGGAATATTGTATCCTCGTATGCTGCTCCTGTAGCTAATGTACAGCAAACTAACAACAAATAACAAATATTCAGCTAAATTTAAACAAACAACAAGCAGTTAATTTCCTTTTCATTAACATTTTCGTTTCGTGTACAAGGACAATCATTTTCAAAGGAAATTAGAAATGAGCGAGAACAAGGACGAGAACGAGTGAGAGTAAATATAAATAAAGGATGAATATATGTGAACAGATGATTGTAGCATTTGAATGATTTATATTGATGACAAAATCATGCATGACCAAAATGAAATGAAAAGCAAAGTCTGATTAAAATATTGCTTTATATAGAAGAGTGGATTTCTATAAACATTTCAAATTTGTGTTTAGTTTGTCTTTCAAATGAAGTTTGCATATATTGTATTGGATCCATAACAAATTATACTTCTTGTAGGCATTAAGCAAATAAATATACGTATTGTATATGTACACGAACAAACATTGGACGGACAGACATTGTACATACTTGTATTGTGTTTATAAATCAATATAAATATTGAAATTGTCCTTGTACTAATGTTGCATTTGCACTGTGGTCATGTATTGAGATGTATAATTTGCAAAAAGTCTAAATAAAAGCTAGCCGGCAACAGAATGGAAGTCATCTCAAGCCTTCTTGAAGCATTTTGATTAACTTTTTGGAGGCCCAAGCATCAACAATTACATCTGAAGGAATTGGGCTTATATCTCCCTAAACAAATCATTTTTTCAATGCCCAAAAGGACGAAGATATGGAAGCATGTTCTTCTTTGAGAAACTTATTCGCCTGCTTTGGCCTGCGTGCTGAAGTAGCACCACACCTGGAGAACTCTAGGTTCCCGGTTGAGAAGTCTTGGTAAAACACAAAGTCTTCCTAAAAAGGTCCAACCTTAAGAAGGGTAGGCTCCTCAACCAGCAGCCGACTGCTTCAATTCTGGCTGCATCTCACTAAAAATTTAAAGTAGGCAACCTCCTCTATAGTCTCTTAAAAATCTCATTCTACCATCCAACAGTACCCAGCGGTGTGGAAGATCGACCCTTAACTATTCAGTTGACTAGCAGCGTTGCCAGCATTGACTCACAAGCTAACGAGCCTCAATGTTGTTGACGCGTCCTGCTCTGCAACAGTCTGGGATAGTCGCTGACCAAGACAGGGTTCTCTCTGCATCAACAATGACGAGAC
Organism: Leucophenga varia; assembly: GCA_018903435.1. Lineage (NCBI taxonomy): Eukaryota > Metazoa > Arthropoda > Insecta > Diptera > Drosophilidae > Leucophenga > Leucophenga varia. The sequence goes on along the minus strand of JAEIFJ010003031.1, from coordinate 38,582 downwards.
TACGTACGTCAGTCACCCGACTGGCTCATGAGAGACGGTTGCTGACCGACCAAAGTGGCTGAATAACTTGTGTGGATCAATCACTACCGACTCATGTGGGGCAATCATTGCCTGACCAGTTAAGCACGGTAAAATTTGTTTAAAAATTCATCTAAAATTTGGTATATCGTACCATAATTTACGAATAAACTGTTTAAGAATTACAAAGTTTTCTAGTAGTGGTCAACAGCTGTCTCAGGCTGATGCAGAGACAACCAAGTGGTGATCAGGAACTGTTCCAATTACGATGCAGAGATGACCCAGTGCATTTTTAACCAGATGCGAAGTCGACCCTGTGCTGGACAGCAACTGCCCAGGCTGTGGCAAAGTCGGAAGCGTCAGGTTTTGAAGGACATTGTAATATAAAAATGGGATAGGAACCAATATTGAGGCTGGCTAGCTCCTGGGTCAATGTGGGTACACTGACTACAGGCCTGGCTAGACTCTAACTAGCCAGTACAACAAGGGCTATGGAAACCATTCGATAAAGTTTCACTTAGCATTGATCCGACTCTGCAACCAGAGTAAACAAATCCGAAAAAATTTGAGTCAGTCAATTGACCAGAGCTGGTACTGTTGGGTAGTTATAATCTGGGTCCCTATATGGAGAAATACAGTTCTGTTGAAAAGAATTTACAGGTTTGCATAAGTAGGGAAATTATTCCAAACTATATCGTCATGGCTGCTACATTTGTAGGTTAACTTGCCTTAAGTTGGGTTTTTTCGTGGCTAAGTCGGATGGTCAAAATCTTCGAGAGCCTGAAAAGTGTCTCCTACTACCTTCCAGCAGTATAAATAATTTGAGTCCGTTACGCTTTTGAGACTATTCTGCAAGTCAATTCTTGTCAAAAACATCTACGTTCCTTTAAGTAGGAAATTACTTTTGGTCCGCATTACTAGCTGTTGACTTCGGTTAATCCTTCTCTGAAGTCTCAAAAGTGTCTATCTCCCAGCTTCCAGTTCAAAAACGTGGCCATGGAGAAAGCACCACAGCTCTGCTGAGATTTTGCACTTCTCGATGGAAACTTTTAGTCTGTTTGTGTAGGTAATTACTCCCATTCCCATCCTAGGAAACTCTTTTTTCTCATTCAGAGTTAAGTCAAAATCTGAGTCCTTATTTAACTGAAGTTTTTTCTGATTTAATCTACTGTTTAGATGTTCTAACAGATTCTGGGCATATATCAAACGATTTCCGGCATCAATTCCTCTGTTGATTGTTTTATGGAAACCTCAATTATAAGTTCCTACATAATCTCCATCTCATCTGCTATAGAAGAAGTGGCAGCATATGTCGAAAATAAACCAAACCTTACGCTATTCGCTCACATCGAAAGGTAATTTTCTCCGTTGGTCAGCAAGATCTTATTAGTGAATTGAATCCAATGAGGAGTTTCTTCCGATTGAACTCATTTAAATGGCTCAAAACATCAAACATCAAAACATTTCAAAAAACACTCCTTTTTTGCCAAAACTACAGCGTGGGATTTTCTTCTTCGATTCCTGGAACCCTGATGGGTCATAGGGCGTCAATTGTTGCTCTCCACCTCGTCCTGTTCTCTGAAAGATCTGCAAGTTGACTCTACCATGGTATGTTAAGTCCTTCTCGTCACTCCCTTCACACTGTTCTCCGCCATATTTCTCAGGGACGTCGACTTCTTCGACCTCTACCATCAAGAAGATTCCATTGCATGGCTTTTCGTGTGATGTTGCCTACGGACTTACGAAGTGTGTGCCCAATCCATCTCCACTTCTATCGGATGGCTCGATGTTAGCCCTGCGGTACACCTCCCCATTGGGAATTCTATCCCTCCAATGAATTCGGAGAGTGCTCCTTAAGCAGCGGTTAACAAACACCTGAACTTTGTTGGTGATGGTTGTGGTTTCCTTCCTAGCGCAACATCCGCAGAGTAGCACTTAAGCACGATAGATTTGAACAGTCTGACCTTAAGAGTTGTACTCAATTGGTTGTTTTTGCCGGATGGGAGACATCATATCGAAAACAGCTCTGGCTTGGCTGATCCGGGTGCAGACATTCAGCTCAGTTCCGCCTTCTGCTGCAAGAGTGCGGCCTAGTTATGTGTAGTTCTCAACATTTCGATTTATCGTCCATCGATTAAAACTCTACTCGTGGTCGGTTCCGTAAGACTAAGACTGAGGGCTTGTGTTCTCGGCGTGTTGATTTTTAGCCCAGAGGAAGAAGATGCTATCTTAAGCGCTGTATCCGCTGTTGGGATAAGTCAGTCATAGTATGCTCGAGAAGGCAGATGTCGTGGGATAGAAGAAGATAATCTCCAATCACTCCTTCTATTAGTCACCTTGTTTTTGTGAACAAATTTCTATAATCGGTCCCATTGTACACTTTGTGTTTTAAGGTTATCTTTATCAACGTCTTGTGTTGACATTTATTTGTATGTAGTAGGTAGTTATAGAATTTTGAAGATTTATGCAATTAATTTGCATTATTGTTTATAGTGAAAGAGGAAGAGAAGCTATTGCAATCGATGCCGCATTTAATTTATAACTGACTAACTTAAATGTTATAGCTTTGAGTCAAGTGCCACACATGACGCACGACATTGAAACTACAGAGTAGGCAAACATAAAAAAAATAAACACAAAAAATAAAAGCATACTTTTAGGCTTACGACAAACAGAGAGAAAAATAGAGGGAGAGAGGAGATAAAAGTAGTTTTTAAACGTTTTTTTGAAAAATGATATCATAACTTGCAGGCTTCAGTTTGCTGAAAATGTATTGCTACAGTATTTCTATTTCTAATTCAATTTTTTTCGTTTTTTTTTTGCCGTGATAGCATTGCAACATAACGCTTTGCTTTTGATTTCTTCATCAGTCTGGCTCCCAATAGACGCATTTGTATATAACATTAAATGCCTTTGAGTATCGTAAATAACAGTTTAGTGTTCATAAATTCAAAGAGAATTATGAATGCCTGTACTAGCTCCAATGGCTGTACTGGCTGTGCCTGGACTGCATATGCACAGGAATTGTAATAGAAATATAGCAAGTAGCAAGGACATACACAAAACGGCGACACTTAGCCGTGGCATGGCACATCGTAAAAACCAAGTAAAGCGTGTTGACATGCTCAAACAAAACGGTCACAAAACTGGTCACGTCACTTTTTGCAATAAGGATGATGACGATGACGATGATGACGCTGGCGTTCTCAACGATTGAGTGTAGTCTCTGTAGCAGTTTTAAAATGACATTGAATACACTACACACACATACACACACACACACAGAGAAATGCATGTCGAGAATTTAGCGCTGAGATGAAGATAAATATGCTGCAGTAATACATTGGAAAAAAAAAAAGATGAAGCAAAAGAAAGCTACACTGCCTGCATTCATGTTTTAAATGAATAAAAAAAAAATATATAAAAAGTTTAGCCACATAGACTGACTCTGCAGCCTGCAAAATATACAATTGAGTGTGGACATTTAAGTGACCAAAAAAGGACATTAAGCGTTTTGTCCTTTAAGCTGTCGCTACACACACACACATTCATCTAAAAGTTTACATTTCAAAAATTTCTATGTGTGTCGTATAAATATTTTTGTTGTGAAACTATTTTAATGTTTGCATTTAGCGTTATTGTGCAGGAGTGTAAGGATGTGTTTGGTGTTGTTGTTGCCAGCATAAAATAATAAATGACTGGCATAGTTTGTGTATAAAAATAAATTAAATACTTTTACACAATTTAAAGTTTAATGTTGCTGACACTTCTTTTTTTTTTTATTTAATTTATTTTTTTTTTTTTCAGATTGACATATTTTGTCGCTAGTCTTCGTTTTTAATTTGTTGCTGACAATTAATTGTCACTTATGTGTCATGTTGTACATTATTTAAATAGGCAAATGACAATTTAATGTGTAATTAAAGTAATTAAAAAAAAAAAAAACTGATATAAGTTACTCAAGCCACCAAAACAGGCACTGATGCTGGCATATACGGTCCCAACTCCAGGATCTCTGTTGCAATGGGTGCTTGGCCCACGGTCTTTCATTCTGAAATCCAGTGGGCGCCAGTCACCTTTTGACTAATAGTCCTCGGGGGTCCAATATATTGAAGGCAAAGAAGCCGCTGACGAACTCGCCAGATCTGGCTGCTCTTCGCCCCTGGTCCTCAGCCATAGGCATAATCGATAGCTCTTCCGCAAAAATCTCTTGGACAATATAGGATTCAAAACCCTGACCTTCGACAAGCTAAGCAATTAGCTCGCCCTATCTGCCCTAAAAACATCGTATATCTCAGCCGTAAGAGTGCCCTCTTCCTTACAACTTCCTCAGATACTGTTATAATGGATACCTAATCTGGTCGTGTGTTCCCCGATGGGCCAATGCCCAGTGATGGTCTCGCAAGGTCTTTGCGAAAGTTTAACAGTAGTGTTCTCGTACGTTAGGAGTCATCGTAGGCCAAATAAGCTTAGCTTTCCTGCAGTGGTTCATATTATAATTGGTAAAGTGATTCCTAATGTAAAGAGGTAAAGTGATTCCTAATGTGGGCGATCTTAGCACTCATTGGGAACTGAACCGCAACTGGCTGAGATTCACTCGATGATCCCCGCCTAGCCAGCGTGTCAGCTTGCTCGTTTACAGGAATATCGCTATGACCAGGGACCCATGAAAGGCAAATTGTATTGTGGCGTCGAACAAGATTTAGTTGGTTTTTACATTCCCTTACTAACTTAGATTTGGTAATGTAGCATCCAGCGTTTTGATGGCAGCTTGCTGTCTGAAAATGAAAGCCGATCTGCCCTGAATCTCCAGTTGCACCAGTAGCTTGCACGCCACTAGTACAGCATTGATTTCCGCCTGTGGTACACACTACAGAGATTCGGCAGACAAAAGAACTCTTTCACTGTCAAGTTCTCCGAACGTCCCCCGGACCCCACACCGTTATTCATCTTAGACCCATCGGTGTAGAGCGACAGAACATCTTTACTTTCCAATAGCTCCGTCATCCAATCTTGCCGTGAAGTCGGACAGAAAATCAGTAAGTCCACTTAAATCTCTCTAGATTTTGAATAAAACAGCGCTGTGACCATAGCTTAGTGAATATCACAAGCCTTGTTCTTTGAGTCGAAGGGCGCTGATCGAAACCATTTTGATTGATGAATAAGTCAATGGGTAACAGGTTTAGCATAGCATTTAAGGCCTCGGAGAGACAGGATCTAATTGCCGCCGTGGTCCCAATATAAGCAGATCTCTGCTCCCTAGATAGCTGTTGGATGGCCACCAGGCCTGAGCTCCATAACAAAGAATCGGGCGTACAACTACAGTTTATAGCCATAGATCCAATTTCGGTCAGAGGCCTCATCTACGACCGAATAGTTTGAAACACGAGTAGAAAGCCACCATTGCCTTTTTCACTCTTCCCTGGATGTAATCCTCCCAGTTAAGTTTGAGATCTTAAATAAGACTCACTTTCCTCTCTAAAATAGGAATAATTCTTTATCGCATAGCTCAGGGAGCTAAGATATTAAGAACATTATACCTATTAGTAAAAAGCAACAGCTCTGTTTTCTCCGGGTTGACTGGCAGGCCACAGCTAGTAGCTAATCTGCTAAGTCTTCCCTAGAGCCCCCTACATGATATTGCTTATCATGAAGGGACAAAGAGCGGACAAGTACCACAACTACTACGACACTAGTGCTACAAACTCAAATGAACTGGCACACAAATAATCCACATGACTTGGATCAACTCGAATATGTCGACTTCGATTATAATTAAATCAGATATAGAATAAGTTGATCATATATCTGATAAGGGTGTTCGAGTCTTCGAAAGGAGTAAGTTGAGTGAACTGCTAGGCTCGACGATTTTATCAAAGACTCGAAGATGTCCACTTCGATTATAATCGAGTTGATAATCGGCTAAGTAGACCAGTTACCAAATTAATGCTAATGTGTAGCCCCCATACAAGTTTACCGTCCATTTTCGAATTTTTTTTCAAAAATAAATATTTTTTATGCATGTATTCACTTCAAATCGGATAAAAACACTTCGTATGTCTTCCAATGTCACGCCCATTTTTAGGCTTAGCCCCCATACAAACTTATCTCTCGTTTTGTGATATTTTCAAGAAAATTATTCTTACTTCTATATTTTTTGCTTAAAATAACAAACCGATGTAGTGAACAAACTTGTGTTGTATCAGACCATTGCCCCCACCCATTCCATTTCGAAGTTCTATCTAAGCCTCTGATGGTCACATTTATACTATTTCAATACATGGCTAGCGAAAAAATATCAAAGACACAAGTTAAAAATGTTTGAAATTACAAATGAGTAAATATGAGTTCAGTGCAAAATGAATGAGTATTATAAAGTACATAGCATATATTCAATTGTACTCAGTGTGCACTTATTGTTTTTATTTCAATTTTTGCTTAAAGTGGGCATTGTGTAGGGTTAGACTATAAAAGTAAGTGCTATTTATTTTTTAATATATGTGTAATACTCATTATTTTCTTGAAGCACTCTCGAGTTTGATTGAATAACTTGAATAATAAACTAATTAACTCAACAACTTACAAATTGCATTGAAATCCAAATCAATAGTTTATAGTATATAAAAATGAACTCTTCTAATACAATAGCATCCATTCACAATATTGTCAGCAACATTATACTTTCTGCACAAAAAGGACATACATATGTCAAATGAATGCCTTTTGTTCCTGAAAAAAAAAAAAATAAACCATGAAGTCATACATACAGCTATGACATTATTACTACGCTTTATACTATGTGAAACTATGCAAAAATGTTCTGCTAAATGAATTGTTAGATTTATGGCTTAAACATTGACATGACATATTCACTATTTGTACACAAAAAAAAATAAAAAAAAAAAAGAGCTGCAAATGCAATGAATTACTAGTCTACATTTATATAGGTACCTTCATATCGTATATAATTTGCATCAATAGCGTTCAACTAAAGTCAAGTTCTGTTAAGTTTAAAATGAAGCTCTACATTCATATACTAGTGTTGGCAAAAATAGTGATTTTTGAAAATCGCTGTGACTGCAAACAGTGATAAAATCACAGCTCGCAAAAACAATTAGCTAATACTGAACAGGTTCACTGATGGCGAAGAGTGATACAAAAAATCGACGCTAACGATTTCGATTTCGATTCACCATTCAATCGTACATTTCGGTGTTCTAGCGAAGAGTGATAAAAGCAATCACTGATAAATGAACAGGTTCACTGTTTACAAAGACAGTTACATAAAATCGCAGTTAACTGAACATGTTCATTGAGGAACAATAAAATCACAAATCACTTCATTCAGTCGCCGTGCGACTTTGCAATTTTTTAATCACTGTGAAAAAATCACTGAAATTGATTTTTTTGCCAACACTAATGACATACCATATATGTATAAAGAAAAGGCTTTTATACAGTGGCAACTATTGTTAATGTATTTGAACTGACACAAAATGGACAACAGCTAAACTGAATTGTAGTCCAGTTCAGTTCAGCTCAGCAAAAATGCTAGTTGTACTTTTTCTGTTGATTGGATTGGTTTATATGCATATCGTTGGCTGCCAGAAATGAATGAGCTTTAAATTGCCAGTTTGAAATGAAGCCAATTAAGTTTTTTTCTTTTATTATTACTTTTTTTTTTTTTACATTCTATACACTTTCTCATACTCTTTGCATGTTCAACAATCAATTTTGAAATTGAATATTAAATTTCAACGACTATGAATATTTTATAATTCAAACAAACTAACTGACTGACTGACTGACTACACCATAAATTGACTTCAAAGCAATAGAAAAGTTGCTGAACAATTAGTTGAAAATAATTGCCTGACTGCCTACATTTATAGCTTTCTTCTTCATCGTCATCATCATCATCCTCGTCTTTGTCATAATTTTACTTTTTATTTGTTGTCGTATTTGTTTTTATGATTTACAAATTATTTACGCATAATTATTGCGCAAAAAAAATAAAAACATTTTTTTCGCCAACGGCAGCAGAAATTTTGTTGAGCGAAAATAAATCAACGCCTTTCGTTCTTTTGTTCAATTATTCTTTACATAAAATGACTGGTATGCTTGTTTGTTTATTTATTTGCTATACGCTACACAAGGATTATTTTATTGCATAATTTTGGGGTGTAGTGATCCAATTGATTAGTTTGAGCAGCTACAAATCTGGAAAAATTAGCTTTATGAAATATAATCTTATCTTTCGGCTATGAACAACTTAATTTTATATCAATAATAAGTTTTGAGTGCTAATCTTATAGCAATTTTAAAATGGCTCACTTCCCACTACTTGGTGGTAAAAAATAAACTATGAAATCATAAATATGTTACGTTTTTGCTTTATTTTTAATCAAGTAGACTAGTTTGTAATGATCGACGCAATAATTGCCAATAAGGCCCATACCATACCTTATTGATCTTCCAAGGAATCTAGTTAGTGAAAACATTTTGATTAGGAAAATTTCCGTCAGCTTATCTAAAAACGGTCTTTCCATAACGATAAGGCTTAATCTTCCTAGGGTTGCGCAGGGATAGAAGAAGGTGTTCTACTAATTCTTCCATCTCCTTTTCCGTTACTGCAGCTTCTGCAAACCTAGTCGGGCAACTGGACAGTCACAGAGAAGGTGCTCTCCTGTATCTTCCTTCTCCTTTTCCGTTACTGCAAGTTTTGTTAGAACTCGAACCAACACGAATTAAAAGTATCTCGCATGGCGCATAAGCTAAGCTGTTCGTTTAATGATGTTCTTTCCTAGTCCAGCTTAATACATGAGCACTGCCATATAAAAATACTATCAGACAGCAGGCAGCTCTCAAGGCGGTACAGTCTTATATAGCAAAATCTAAACTCATACAAGAGGCTATAGCCACCGTGAATGTAGTAGGACAAAAACAACAAAGTACAACTGTTGTAGTGTGCCAGGGCATACAAGCATCCCAGGTAACGAGCAAGCTGGCGCACTATCCAGAAAGGGGGCCACAACTCCACTAAATATGGCCCATTGGGAGCCACATACTTAATGAGACAATACATTATGATAGGAGACGAGCCAGGGATGAACACTGGCTTTTAAGGAAGGGACTCTATGGTTACCAAAGCATTGGTTAAGCTGAACAGAACCCAGCTAAGGATCATGATAGGGCTCCTAACACACCTACATGTAAAAGGTGTAGCAAGCACTCCTGAGTGTAGATTCTGTGGCAGTATGGAGGAAACACCTATACATATTCTCTCAGAATGTGTAGAAAGAAAAATAGGATGCCATTGTTAGGGAGGATACACACTCTCCTAAGAGCAGGTTAGGAAAACCGAATCTATAAAATGACAAAGACTAAGGCTAAAATCAGTAATCTAGCCAGTAAGGGTGAATAATATACCTCTGGGAAGCAGTAAATAAATCAATATATGAGCATGGGCATTCCTACCGAACTCCTCCCTGAAGAAATATTAGCGGCCTTAGCATTTCTTGTCAACTTATCTCATTCGCAAGCACCCAAGAGTGGTGCGCATCCCAGTGATGACCCATTTCGTTAAGAGGTTAGAAAGCAGAGTGATTCCTCAGAAAATCTGAAGCATGAATCAGAAATCTGAATCATTCAATAATTGTCGGGTCAGGCGAACCTTCACTTCCGTCCAGTTTGGATCCATTCGATGAATTGTATTCATGGCATTAGCTGTGTAGTGATAGTTCTGCCATTGTTGTTTGGTTGAAATAGGATCCTTGAATTTCTTCTCAAATGTTAGTTAGGTACAGTAGTCTATCATTGGCGGAGAGAGAGAGAGAACACTAAGAATTTGAGTATTATTGATTGTTAAGTCAAGTTACTATTCTGTCAGCCTGCTGTGTCTCTTAGTGTTAAAAGAGTATTCGTTACGAACTCCTTGGTGTTGCGTTAAACAAAGCGAGAGAAAAGAAAAATAAACTGAAAAGGAAACATAAAAACTTTCTCAAGGATGCGCTAACTCAAGATTTAATAAATTAATTTTTTTGTATAGTACTGCTTCAAAGCTTCGAATGGCAGAAAAAAAATATTAACCCGATTAATCGAATAATCGTAAGCATTAGAAGTAATCGGTATTTGATGAATTCCAGTTTTACGATTAACCCTGAAAAAAATGTTAAATCGATTAATTTATAAAGCGATAAAGTTAATTAACCGATTATTTATTTTAATTTTACAATTAATTGTGAAAAAACTAACCGATTAAACGAAATAATCGATTGACTCAAATTTTGCGATTAATGCAGAAACGAAAATCAACCGATTAATCGATTGTGGAAATACGATTAATAACAATTTCGATTGGGATGACATAAATAAACCGATTAATTGATAAAGAATAAAACCGATAAATTGAATTCTTCGATTAATCGTGAAAATTAAACCGATTAATTATTAAGCGATAAAGTTAATAAACGATTAATTTCAATTTTACAATTAACAAAAAACTAACCCATTAAGGGAATAATCCAATAATTAAAATTTTGTCATCAATGCAGAAACAAAAATTAATCGATTACTCGATTAAGCAAATTAGCGATTAATTACAATTTATCGATTAATCGAGTCATTTCTATTCGCAAGGCTGTTATTTATTACATAATTTCTGGTACGGACCATCTAATTCACTTCTTCATTTACTATTTTTAAAGCGTATTATAGCTTTGGCTTTTTTTCAAATAAATATTTTCATCTTATTTTGCTTGTAGTCATCATTCTTGCCGTCCGAATGAGTTAATTGAGCAATTGCGTAAAGTAAACAAAACGCAAAACACAATAATAACAACAATAAATGACAAGGATAACAACACAACACAACACACAAAGCCTTGTGCTGTGTCAGTGAGAAATGTTTGATAATTATGATATGCCCATTGGCAAAAAAGGCCGCAAAACAAAAAAAAAAAAAAAAACAATGAGCTGACTACAAAAACCCAAAACAAGCGAAAGAAGAGTTTAAACAAATGAGTTCCCTTTTTTTCTAAAGATATTGTAGTCTGCTTTTAGGCAATTTTTCGAATTGAATTGAAAACATGCATTTGAGTATATAAATATTTTATTTTATGCGAATATAAGCATAAAAGTCAACAACAAGAAAAACAATTATAATTGACATTCCTTTGGGTTATATAAAGTACAAATTTATTTATTTATTTTTTTATTTTATGATTTTATATTTATTCAAGTTGCACCATGCCTCTATTCCAAATCTCAATCACTTTTAATTACTTATTTATATGTTTAAATATTGCCAACTAATACTAATGCACAATTTCAATAATGTTTATTTTAGTTAATTGAGCGAAAATGATTTAATTAAAATTTTTTGCCTATAAAAACGTCAAATTTTATAGTCAAGCAAATTAATATTTATAACGTTTATTTTTATTAGACATAATTAAATTTTACAATATTTATTTTATTAGCTAAATTTTATAGTTAATTTTATAAATGATACAGATACCTATTCCGGAGAAGTTATGAACTTTAAATTTTACTCACACAAAAATGGCTGCCTGCTTGTAGACTCGTAAAACTTGAAGCGTGAAAATTTATGCGCTTTGAGATTAATATTTAATGAAAAACTAAACAAGAAGAAGAAACGAAAAGAAGAAAAAAGAAAATAAATAGAAAACTATGCAAAGAAAAACTCATACAAAACTTATGCAAAAAATTCAAATAATTTTAGAAAATTTTTCGCTTTGGTATATGAGAAATTAAATCCCGCGCGATAAAATGGCGCCACTGCGCTTTTCATCAACTTGTCTGTGTGTGTGTATATGTATGAGCTTTATGCAGATCCTGTGTATATATTAAAGTCAGCAAAACTTTATGTTTGCATATGTGAAAGTTATACACCAACTTAAATATGCAGTTTCTAGTAGTAAAAAAAAAGAAGTCTATATGGAGAGAGCAGGTTTTGGATTTCTTTATGCAAATTTTTAAGCAAAAATATTATTTTTTTTTTTTGGTGGCTGTAGAGCACATACAGGTAAATTGTATAAAGCATAAGTAACATGTATTAAAGAGAGTATAGAATAACTCTTAACTACCTAACCCACTCTAAAATAAACAAAGACAATAAGCACAAAAGTATATTTCAAAATTTAAATATGCTTAAAGATTAGATTATCGAAACATAAAAACGAAATGAAAATAGAAAAACTGTATTGTATTGTATAAAATCTCTGTTTTATAATCTCTCTGGCGTATGAAATAGAAATGCAGTGATGTGTTATGATTTGTCGTCAACCGTTGGCAATGGGTCAATCGGTATAAATACACTTATACAAATGCAGTAATAAAGATTTGCTAAGAATAAAAGTAACACCATGAATAATAAACATTTTAAAAGGAAAAATGCAAGAAAATATAAAAAAAATATATAATATAAAGTTTAGTTAAATTTAAATTGGACATAGAAACTATTTAAAATAATAAATTAAACGATAAGACGCTAATAAATATATTCACCATGATTTCAATAAAACTTACCGCGATCATCAAAATAGCGATATTCAATGCAATTAATGCAAAAAGCTAGCGATATTCCCCATGTTCCCCATGTTTTCAATGAATCTACACAACCGTGAAGCGAAATTAAACACAATCTAAATTAAAATTCCACAACGACTATAATATTCAATACGATTTCAATAAAACTCATTCAAAGGGTTATCCCCCATATCCTAACAAAACTCAACAAGACCATGAATAAGGGGCATAAAAATGTTGAAAAGAAAATTTCTTAAAGCGTTAAAGACTTTCTGTTTAATATTTGCCATGATCCAACCATGCTCAACATGCCACACACCATCGTGCGTGGCAAAATAAATGTAATTCACACCAATCTCAAAAAAAACCACAAAAAAAAATTTATAAAAAGATTGAATTTTTTTTTAACAAAAAAAAATTAAGAAATAATTGACATTAAGAGAAACCAACAATTGATACCATTACCGCTTTAACTAAAATTGCAATATTCAACGATTTGAACAAAAGAAACTCAACAAGACCATTATACAAAATATGTTATTATTCACCACTATCTCAACAAACACCACGACAGTTCCGGGGTCTCATAATGATCTCAAGAAAACTCAGCAACATCGTGTGGCGATTATGGGTAACTAATCGACACCATTTAGCCAAACGAGCAAAAACGTTAACCTCGACGACCGAAGCACCAAAAAGTCGACCGGCAAAAAATTAGTCTTACTTAAAAAATAAAAAAAATGGGACGTCAGTTTGTATGGGGTCTTTATGTTATAACGGGCCGATCCCATAAACAAAAACTATTTTCATGCCAAAATCTGAAAAATGGGCGCTAGGGGTTTGTATGCCAATAGATGTGTTTTTAGTCAATTTGAAGTAAATGCGTTCAACAAAAGTACATAACCATTTTCAAACAAAAAATCTAAAAAGTGGTGGTTTGTGGGGAATATTAAATATGGGAACATATCAAAATGGGCGGTACATAGTCTTTTGATATTGGATGCCAAGAAGTGTTTTTGGTAAATACATTATTAAATAATAACATATTTTTTTACAAAAAATCGAGAAAAGGTGGAAGATTTTAGGGGGGCTATTTCTAAAAATGGGCGTGGCACCTTGGTTCTGACATACATACTGCCTAGAAGCACAAAAAAGCGTAAGTTTAAAATTTCAGGTCAATATATTTAAAACTTTCCGAGAAAAACGTATTGCAACAGACAGACAGACGGACATGGCTAAATCGATTCGTGTCGTCGAGCTGATCAATAATATATATACTTTATAGGGTCTACGATGCCTCCTTTAATGCGTTACAAACTTTCCGAACAACTTATAATACCCTTCACACTATGTGTGGCGGGTATAAAAACTCATTACCACAATAGGGCAAACATTTTGTTATTCACCACCATCTCCACAATATTCACCACCATATAAACTAAACTCACCAAACGTACAACATTTACCACAATCTGAACTAAGCTCACTACGACAAAATTTACCACAAATATTAGCAATCTGAGCTAAATTGACCGCTACCTTAAGTTAAGCAATATAAATCCTTTCCTTGCTCTAAGGCATAAAAAGTGGAAACAAATAACTTAGGTATAAATGTAATTTAGTCTATATAATGTGATGATCTGTATGATCTTTTTTTTTTTTATGCACTCCACATAGTGTAAAGGGTATATTCAGTTTGTCTGAAAGTTTGTAACGCATAGAAGGAGACGTCGTAGACCCCATAAAGTATATATATTCTTGATCAGCTCGACGAGACGAATCGATCTAGCCATGTACGTCTGTCCTTCTGTCTGTCTGTCCTTCTGTCTGTCTGTCTTTCTGTCCGTCTGTCTGTCCGTTTTTTTTTTTTTAAATCCTCTTTTTTTGTTAAAAGATCTTGTTAAGATATTAAGCTGAAATTTGGAACTAAAGCTTTTCTCCGCAACGACTATAGTCAAATTCGAGAATGAGAGTGCCACGCCCATTTTTAGGTATATCCCCCATACAAATTTACCGATTTTTTTTTTATAAAAATACTAATTATTTATGAATGTATTCACTCCCAATTGGGTAAAAACATTTCTTTTATCATCCAATGTCAAAACCAAGATGCCACGCCCTTGTTTAGGTATAGCCCCCATATAAACTTTCCAGCCCATTTTTGAATTTTGTATGAAAATGGTTATTATTTATTCATGTATTTGCTCCAAATTCGGTAAAAACACTTCCTATATCTTCCAATGTCAAGGTACCACGCCCATTTTGGTGTTGCTTCCATACAAACTTAACGCTATTTTCAGATATTTTCGAGAAAATTGTTGTTATACAGATCTATATTTTTAGCTTAAAATTTGAAACCAATATTGTGTGTAAACTTGGGTGACCACTGATGATAACTCATAAACTCTTTAAAGATTCGTGTGACGGGTATTTAAGCTTCGTTTCTACCGAAGTTAAAGTTTTTTCTTGTTTTCTATTTATTTCTAGTGTGCAGACAGACATATAATAAAAAGGAGGTTTTAAACGAAGCATTTATATCGGTGTAAATACATGCTTTGCTTCTACTAAAATCCATAAGCTGTTATTTTTCCAAAGTATCTGACACCTACAAGATATGAAAGAATATTCTATGATATTCCTACACTTAATTCGAATGCAGCTTTGTAGTGTTGTCAAACAAGCCACTTTTGGTGATTTTATCACAGTGACTTAAAAATCGCAATCAGTGAACATATTGGCGAATTTGTGTATCGCTCTTCGCGAACAGTAAAACTGACTAATAATCACAAAACTGCGATTTTATCACTGTTAGCAGTCACTGTGATTTTCATGTCGCAGTCGCATATCACAGTACTTTTCAAAAATCACTCTTTTGCTTTGTTTAAGGTAAAATATGTTTTCTAATTGTATGCTATACAAACTGCACTCCCAAAAAAAAAAAAAAATGGCCTCGAGCTTATCCCACAAAGTTTAATCATTTTTGCGCTTGACTACAAATAGCTACACACACACAAATTATATTTTGGAAATAGTAAAGAAAAAAGTTAACAAAAAAAAAAAACAAAAATATCTTGAAAAACAGAAACTCACTTGAGCGCTTAAAAGTTCTTAAAACTCAAATACATTCACACACACACACACACACAACACAACACAGATACATTAAAACACATGCACAATACAAACAAACAAAAAAATGACAAGAACAAGTAGAATACACTAACTTTAAGTGAAGTAGAACAACAAACAACAATGAGGAGAAAAGAACGAAAAAAAAACGACATGGTCTGACAGCAAATAGCAATCGAATTGCCTGCTTAAATATTGGAAGGCACTTAAGAATTGTTTGCCATATACACACAACTCGTCGTCGTCGTCGATGTCGTTGAAAGCTAAAGATGATGACAGGATTTTGCACATACACAGATACTAAACGAAAAATTTCTGCAAAGATTTGTACAAAATTTGAAGAAAAGAAAAGAAAAGTGTGCAAACACCACAAAAAAATTTTTTTTTGGCTGCTGAAAGTGCAACATTAAAAAAAAAAAAAAAAAAAAATACATCCTTGAAATAGCAAACAGCAAAAAAAAATGCACGCATAGCATTACAAAGTTTTCCATTAAAAAGAAAGAACCTTAAATGTGACAAACAAACACATACACACATAGACAAGCAAACAATCATAGTAAGCACTTATAGCCTACGATTATGGCAAGTGTTAAGTGCGTCCTACTCTCTCTCTCTCTTTCTATGTGTGTGTATGTCATTTTATCCTTTTCATGTGTGAATATGAAAAAGTTTGGCAATATCATTGCAAAGGCGTTTTAACCACAAAACGAGAAATGCCACGCCTCATAAATAAAATGACAAAAGTAGCTGAAGAGAAGGGGGGCAAACCAAAAAAAAAAAAACTATTACGACTTAACAGATATGTCTCTCTGTATGTCTGTATGTGTGTGTAAAAAGTTTTAAACGTTATATGGAGAAAGTTTATTTCTTCTTGTTGCAGCCTTTTAGGCGTGCTAAAAAAGATATGCATGCATTTTTTATATAAATCAACATTAATAATTTTGTTTCAAGTTTTATTTTTCGATTTTGATTTGTCGAAAGATGCAAAAAGTTTCGTAGTTTCTACATAAATTGATAATAAGTCATAATTATAAAGTGCGAATGTAAAAAAAAGGAGAGCTCAAATTGTTGCAGCGAGAAAATGCTAGCATATGTATTAAATATGTATTAAAATATTAAATTAATAAATAATAAACAGCAAACCCGCCACTTTAATAATTTTCTTAAAAAAAAAAAAAAGGGAGGTGGGGTGAAGTGGGGTAAAGGAAAAAGGGCCCGACGTAGCAAAATGGAGGAATTCAGGAAGATTACCCGGTGGGGGGAAAAAAACCAATATATTTTTAAAAGGGGACTAGGTTTGTATGGGGGCCGTAAAAAAACTGGGAGTGGCACCTTTCTTTTGATATTGGATGCCACTTAAAATGTTTTTAGCCAATTTGTAGTAAATACATTCACAAATAATAACTATTTTTCTTATAAAAAAGTAAAAATGGGTAAGTTTGTATGGGTTCTATATCTAAAAATGGGCGCAAAACCTTGGTGCTGGCATACAAATTAGCTTAGGAACACAAAAAGCTTAAGTTTAAAGTTTCAAGGACAATATCTTTAAAACTTTCCGAGAAAAACGCATTGCAACAAACAGACGGACAGACAGACGGACATGGCTAAATCGAAACGTCTCGTCGAGCTGATCAATAATATATATACTTTATGGGGTCTCCATGTCCCCCTTGATGCGTTAAAAACTTTCCGATTAACTGATAATACCCTTCATGGTACAATAAAACAAGGTATCGCCACTGCTTCAAATAAGGAGCTTGTTCGTTGCTCGTGTGTATGAAAGAGATAGATGAAATGAGATAGCAGAATATATAAATGCATGTAGTTTTGTTATTCATTTTGAAATAATTTAGTTGTTCAGTCATCGACTAACTCTCGAAGTAAACGGTTGATTTTTTCGCAGTGTTTTCGCGTATTCTTTATCGCATTTTCTTATAATTGAATTAACAGTTACCTTTTCAAGTTTTTTCTTTTTTTCTATTTGTGTTAAAACTTAAATCAATTTAAATAGTGTTTTGATATACGTTTTATATTTGCTCAAACATGCCGCCGGGGGTACCCCTGGGGCAAATCGCTTTGCAATTTTAAGCGATTTCCCAAAAAAGAAGAAGAGGAAAACAAACATTTTGGAACCTTTCCCAGAACTACCAAATACACCAAAACAAAACCCACGATATGTTGTCATATCAGCAGTAGACAAAAAACCGATCTCACATTACTCATGTTTTGCGGTACATCGCTCTCTCCAAGTCATCAGCAAAAAAATACAATCAATTTCTGAATTACGTGATGGCAGTTTACTCCTCCTGGTTGAGGACAAGTTTAATGCAGAAAAATTTATTTCAGCTAAAGAGCTTGCCGGTATCTGTAAAATAAAAGCGTCTTATCATAATTCACTAAACTTCTGTAAAGGAACCGTTTTTGCACCTTACCTGAACAATATCACTGAAGAGGAAATCGTCGAAGGTTTGAAATCTGAGGGCGTGGTAGGAGTATATAAATTTGTCAAAATGATTGATAACAAAAGTGTTCCTACTGGAGTACTGCAGCTCACTTTTGACCTCTACCATCTACCGCAAAAAATTAATATTTCATGGAGGACAGTCAATGTCAGAGAATACATCCCAAATCCAATGAGATGTAAAAACTGCCAATTGCTGGGACATTTGGCTAAGTTTTGCAAAAACCCAACTTTATGAGAATTGTAATTTGGAACCTCATGCACCAACACCCTGCTCACGTACATTCTGCGCAAATTGTAAAGAAAATCATACAGCATCTAGCAAAAACTGCCCTAAGTACATTGAAGCCAAAGATATATTAAAAATTAAAATAAAAGAAAAATGTTCTATGAAGGAAGCAGCTTCAATACTTATAAAACAAAAACAATCAACATCATCAATTACGTCAGCCTACACATATGCCACAATCGCTAAAAAACCAGACTCCTCCCCTCCATCAAACCAAAAACTATTGAAAAAAACAAACAAAACACAACTTTACCAATTGCACCGAACACCTTTACAACAAATTTACCACTATCTTTGTTCAGTGAAAACAACAAAAACTTATCTATTAACACAAACTTATGCAGTGACCCCGCTGCCCACTCCTCTATGGCCAACAGCAACGAGATGATTATAGATGAGTTTGAAAATAACAGTACAAATTCAACGTGCAGTAGCAGCGACAATTTTGCGAATTGTGACGAAATGAATGACGTGCAAAATAAAAACAACACAAATCAATTCAATAAAAAAATATTAGAGGATCAAAAGTTCATTCTCTGGTGGCAACAGCTCTGTCGACGAAGAAGAGTTATAAAAATAAAAAACAAAATCGGCTCCTCTTTTTTAACCCATCTTCAGCTCCCATTCGCAATGACTGGTCTCATCGTCTGCGGAGTGGAATGTGGAATACACAAAAGGGCGAGCTTAATTTACATAAATTATCTACAAAATATAAATGCTAAGTAACTCCTTAAACTAAACTTAATCCTTTAAAAGTAATTTTAGTATATATTTATTTAATTATTTGAACTTAATATGTTTTCTGTAATGCAATGGAATTTGAACGGATATTTGAATAATTATAGTGAGTTACAACTTTTGATTACCGATAAACGTCCGAACATCATATGTTTACAAGAGACTCATATTCCAGCCAATTTTGTCCCCTATATACCATCTTCATATGTGGGTTACTTCCACAATCTGGCTAACAACGTAACACATAAGCAAGGAACTGGAATTTTAATAAAAAAGACCTACCCCATTCGGTTTTTTACCCTTGCCATAACTTTTGTGTTGTGGCCATTTCAATTAAGTTTCCAACTGAGCTAACAATAATCTCTTTGTATATCCCTCCAAACCAAGATTTCACGTTGAATGACCTTAGAAATATCTTAAATACATGCAAAACACCTGCTCTTTTAATGGGGGGATTTAAACTCTTGGAGCTCTTTTGTGGGGATCCCCATTTAATAATCGACGAGGAAAAGTTATTGAGGAATTTATTTTAGAGTCAAATCTCTCGGTGCTTAACTATGGGGTTCCAACCCACTTTTCTACGCATGGCACATTCACGCACATAGATATCACATTATGCTCTGCTTCTATTGCGTCTAGATGTAACTGGGTAGTGTCCAAGAATCTTCATGGTAGTGACCATTTCCCCGATATTTGTAGAAATCGAAAATGAGAGTTTAAGAGACGAGCCTAATATAATCCAGAGATATCTTACAGATAAAGCCGACTGGCCCTGCTTTCAATCAAATTGCGTTGCCTTTATGACCAAATTTGTACAGAATACAAGCAATACTAATTGTGAGGCAGCCAGAATTGCAAAAATTGTCCGCTCTGCTGCACAGAACTCTATTCCACAAACACCACGACGAGTTCCATTTAAGGCAGTGCCTTGGTGGAGTAGGGAATTAGCTGCTCTGCGCGAGGAAAAACAAACTGCCTGGCGACTAAGAAACACCGTTCACTCACTAATCTCCTATTGTTCAGAGAAGGCAAATGCAATTTTTAAACAGAGAATAAAAATCGCTAAACATAACTCTTTGGAAAAGTTCTCAGAGAAGATTGGACCTCTATCTGATATGGGGTTAATCTGGACTAGAGTAAATCGAATGGCTGGTCACTCAAGAAGCCACAGAATAAGATGCATTGAAACGGATTTAGGATTTGTGAGCCAATCAATTGATATCTCTAGGGTTTTTTCTCAACAAATGGACCTCATATTCGTCGGACTCAAACTTCGATACTGAATTTTGCTCTGCTAAAACTAACGTCCTTGCAAGACCTTACAACCTGGGCACCAAGATATCATCTGCAGTCAAACTTATAGAAGGCCCAATTACCAGATTCGAGTTTACTGATGTACTGCGTCGCTTTACTGGCTCTACTCCAGGATTTGATAAAATAAATTATAGTATGATCGAGAACATGCCCAGTCAATTAACAGACAGATTAATCTCTCTTTATAATCAAATTCTGGATAACGGCATATACCCTCAAAGCTGGAAAACTGCTATTGTAGTTCCCATATCAAAAACAAACAGGGCTGGTTCTAGTACAGATAGTTTCCGCCCTATCTCTCTCCTGCCTTGCCTCGGCAAGGTATTAGAGAAGATTGTGGCAAATAGATTGTCTTGGTTTGCAAGCAAAAATAGACTCTATCCAATAATCAAGTAGCTTTTAAAAACACCACGGCACTTTGGATGCGCTACTAAGATTTGATCACTTTGTCTGTAATACTCTCTCCTCTAAAATCACGTCTCTGTTCTTTCCCTGGACTTCGAGAAGGCTTTCGATCGGATTGGTCCACACGTTGTCCTACGACAACTAGCCAATTGGAGAGTTGGTCCAAAAATATATGGGTTTGTCAAGAGCTTTCTATCCCACCGCTTTATAAGAGTTAAGGTTAATAACATGTTATCTGAGACTGGTCGTCTTCAAAATGGAGTCCCACAGGGATCACCACTTTCAGTAATCTTATTTAATATTGCATTCAATGAAATCAGTCACCTCCTGCGAAAATATACAGGCTTTGAGCACAGTTTATATGCGGATGATCTCGTTATTTACACGAGACAGAAGAATATTAACATCGTGACTGATACTTTTGTACACATACTGACTGATTTAAGTACATGGTCAATTGACTCAGGGGCGAAATTGTCTGTTTCCAAAGTGTAACACATTCCACATTTGCAGGAAAAGGAACTGTTCAGATCTCAATGTATCATTTAATGGAAAATTACTACCAAATAGAACGACTTGCTTTATTTTAGGTGTACTATTTGATAAGGTATATAGATTTAAGCCACATTGTAAATATGTTAGAGATGCTTTATTTAAGAGACTGAATGTAATTAAGTTCCTATCGTCAAAACATTGCCTTGCTCATCCAACTACCTTACTTAACATTACCAAATCCATCATATTATCTAAAATTGACTATGGATTAACAATCTATGGCCACTGTGCTAAGTCAACGCTAAATCAAATTCAAGCTCCCTACCACTCCGCAATCAGAAGAAGCCTAAGAGCTTTTCCCCACTACACCTATTAGTAATTTATTGGCAGAAAGCGGATTTCTATCTATTAATGACCGTGTGTTGTATAACACAATGCGCCTGATTCCCAAGGTACTATATGGTCACAATAGGATTTTGCATCAATTAAGTAAAACTGCGATGAAACGTAAACGCAGTCCACGATATACCTCAACCATCTTTAAATGTATACGTCATGCTAATGCACTTGGTTTATTCCCAAAGACTGCTATACTCCAGGCGAGTCAATTTCCACCATGGACTGAAATCAAACAGTGCTTCATATCAAACCTCCTACAACACAGAAAAGGATTCCACAAGCCCAGAAATATTTAGAAGTCTTTTTGCAGAAATTAAACATGAGTATCTGAGCCATCACTGGACATTTTTTATATACGGATGGAACTAAAACGGAAAGTAACACTGGCTTTTCTGTTGTGCAAGATAATGGTTTCATTATTTCAAGTGGTATTCTTGACCCTTATACTTCAATATTTACTGCTGAGGCTACTGCTCTACTACAGGCGGTCCTATATGCTGATCAAAATCGGGGTAAATTTATTATATGTACAGATAGCTGCTCCGTATTCCAAGCACTAAAAACACAACAAGTCATAGTGCAACAGTCAATGAAATTCAAAAGATAATTCGCAAGAACTCTCGAACCATAAAAATAGCCTGGGTTCCTAGTCATATCGGTATTGCCGGTAATGAAATGGCGGATGTGGCAGCCAAAACGACAGCAAAATCTCCTCTATTGAAGTTCATAACTCACTAAAAATTGATATTCACCGTCTTATCCATAAATTTATCACTAACCAATTGCTTTCTAAATGGAAGGATTATCGACACTTCTACGCAACTATTAACCCGAAAGAGATAAAGGGGCATACCCGAAATGTACCCCTGCTTATAAGTTATGGCCATATATACGTCTCCGACTTGGCCACACTAAAATATCCCACGAATATATTCTGAAAAATTCAATAGTGTCTTCATGCAGCCTTTTGTGGAGTATCTCCAATAAATATAAACCACATCCTAATGCTCTGTCCTTACCTCAACTCACAGAACACATAATTTTAACACCACCCCACCTGATCATCTCCCTGAAATCTATAACTGTTAACAATGTAAATAAAATATACAATTTTCTAAAAGATGCTAATCTAATTAATAAAATTTAAGTAATCATTAAGCCGATAGCTTAGCAGCTAGTGCTGACAATATTTGTACAATATTTATATTGTTTAAATATATTAATAATAATAATAATAATAATAATAATAATTTAGTTGTTGCTTTTGAGAAAAAGAAACAATTCTTTTTTACAGTAAGAAAACGAAAACAAAATAACCAAATTGTGTTTTGCCATCGGTAGCCGAACACACACGACCTATCGCTACGACGTTCGCATTCATTTTTTTTTTTATTTTTTTTTTTTTTATATTAGTTCATTATTTAGTTATAGGAATATGATTATATAAACAATGACTTAATAATTACTGCGCCTAATTTCAAATGTATAAATTAACAAGCAGTTTGTTTTTAAAAGATATACAAAATATGTGTACTCTAACCTGATTTGGTGAGGTTAGGTACTTAATTTATTTAAGCTAAAGCTAAATCAAGTGGTTTTATACGTTTTAGCCGTCTTTGGAGATCTTCAGTTCTCAATAGCAACGCTGCTTCTTCGTTTGTGTGGTTGCTCAATCTTTCTTTATGAGCCTGTGCACATTTTTTTATTTTATCTGCGACCATATCTACTCCAAGGTCACGATGAAGATCGCTATTTCGAATGTACCACGGAGCATTAACTATACTCGAAGCACCATACTTTGAAATCGTTGTATGATATTGATGTTGGTGTTCGAAGTACAGCCCCATAATTGGACTCCATATGTCCATATTGGCTGTATTATTTGTCTGTACAGAGTGATTTTGTTGTATATGGATAGTGACGAACGTCTGCCCATTAACCACTTCATCGATCTGAACATTATGCCCATTTCATCTCGCTTTTTTTTTACATGCTCATTCCATCGCAATTTAGCATCTAGAGTCATACCTAGGTATTTTGCAGTGTTATGATGAGGTATTTGTATACCGTCTATATACAACGGAATATATCGTACCGTTTCGCATTCATACTGAAAACAAATAAAGAACCAAACGCTGGCAGAGAAACGAGCAGTGGCGATACCTTGTTTTATTGTACCATGATACCCTTCACACTATGTGTGGCGGGTATTAAAAGAAAACCATTTACTTCTTTATACAATTTGTAGTCTAGTTTAGAGTTCACCTAGCCCTGGGGTATTGGCCCCGAAATAGGTAGCACGGTAGAGTGCGATGTCTAACCAGAAACAGAGTCTGGTACTACGGGCAGCCAGAAAGACCTGGCTCGTTTGGGTACGGCCCTTTTGGGAGTATCGTAGTGGCTGTGGTTTATACCCAAACTCGCGGGTAGAGCTTTATCGCTCGTTCGTGGCGTTGCGATTCAATCTGGTCTTAGATAGTCCTCACACTTCACCAAGGTGGGAAGCAACATGTTCCAATAACAGCTTCGAATTTGGTACTAGATGAGTACGCTCTCTGGGACGCCGGTTGGCGTTAACCAACCCAAAATGGCCCCTCGGGGATCCCATGGGCTTAAGTCAACACGACAGTTACCCTTGTTAAACACTAAAGACATCTGTAGCCTAGTGTAAAATTCAAAATAACTGAATGAGTTTAACATGAAATTTATTAATTTAATTTATTTTCCATTTATTTACAGCCATGGATAAAATCCAGAAGTATGAAAATGGTTGCCAAACACGTTGAACGACAGACAAATGGAAAATCGAAAAACAATTTGTGAAATGCTACTTCAACGGTTCGAAAGAAAGTCTTTTCGGAATCGGTTTGTCGCGGGTGACGAGAAATGGGAAAAAAATCATGGCTTTCACCTGGTGAAGCCGGCCCATAAAATGCTTAACCAAATCGCTTGAGCGTAAGACAATGCTCTATATTTAGTGGCACCAGAATGATGTGCTGTACCACGAACTATTATAACCAAGTGAAACGGTTAATACGGATCGCTATAGTCAACAAATAATCAATTTGAGTCATGCGTTGTTCGATAAACGTCCGGAATGGGCCCGAAAACATTGCAAAGTTATTTTGCAACATGACAACGCGCCGTCTCATACCGCTAAACTCGTAAAGAACACATTAAAAACACTAAAATAAAAATATTATCGCACTCCAGACCTCGCCCCGCTCGATTACCACCTTTTCGCATTGATGGGACACTCATTATGTTTTCTTTATGCTTTCTTTTTACATTTTTACATAAACATTAAACTATATTATAAGCAGTCACGAATATCTCATTGCACAAAGTTGCACAAAGTTGCACAAAGTAGCACAAAGTTGCACAAATTTACTTATACAAGGGGGCGTTCACTTTGCCTTCGATTGCAAAGTTATTTTAAATTTTTTGAAAACCATTCTGAATACTTTAAATATTAATATTTAAAAAAAATTTAACTGGAGATGGGCACTCGACTAAATATTTGATTCCAATCCCGCCCATCACATTGTAGAATTTTTTTCGTCCTGATCCCGAACAGCATCTGAAAATTGAGTCAAATATGCTATATCAGTCGGTACGCTCATCTTTCGTTTGAAACGGACTATTTAGGAAACTAAAATTAGATTCTGTAAAAAAAAAAATATATTGTATGAAGGTCTGAACAAAAGTTGGCAGCACTGGTGCTAGTGAAATATATGTGTATGTCAGAGCGAGTTAATTGTGTAATGCATTCCAGTTTGTTTTTTTAGCAAATAAAAATAAAAAAAAAATGTGTCTCTCTCTCATTCTAATGTGTTAATGCACTCAGCTACACTGATGCCATTTTAGCCTTTTTTTTTGTCTTTCTCACACACACATAGCGTGCTATTTTGAATTTATGTACAGTTTACCAAGCATGAGTGCGAAAGGGAAAAAAGAAAGCTAAAATGGCATTGTATTAAAAAATGCATTTGTTTCTTTTTCACATAGAAACAACCAAAACTTCTCAACAGCAACAACAAAATTTTCTCGTCTATCTCTTTCATACACACGAGCAACGCACAAGTTGCTTATTTAATGAAGTGGCAATACCTTGTGTTATTGTACCATGTCTTCACCAAGACTCAAATTAAAATGACGATCACGACGTAAAAGATAATCGAGAACGCAGTGGAATTGCAAAATATTTCGCTTTAACTTACTCTCAAAAGGGGTACCCCTTTAAATGGGATCAAAGAAAAATCGTTTGTAAGTCTTAACGGCTAAGGGAATTCTAAGTTTCGAATATGGTGCTCCTATCTCTTAAAGTCTCGGAGATAATCGTTTTCATACGACAGACCACAGGACGGACGGACGGACAGACAGATCGGCTCGCCTTTCAATGCTGATCAGGAATACATATATATATTTTAAAGGGTCTATCAAGCCTTCTTCTGATTATTTCATACATTTGAACAATCTTAATATGTCCTTTTCCCTTTGGGAAGAGTGTATAATAAAGCATGAAATTGTATTTATAAAATTAATAATTTTTCAAAAAAAAAAAAATTCCATTCCATCATTTGGGTTAGGGCTTTACGACGTGGCCAGCAAATATAATTTCTTTATTTTTATTTGTTATTGCAAAAACAAATGGATGGTTCGCATTAAATGTATATGTAAATACGTTCTCTGACTTAAAGGTAACTCCCATAGCTAAAAATAAAGAAATATTAAAAAATTATATAAAAAAGAAATAAATAAATATGCTTTTAGATTACCTGTTGCAGCCGCTGCTTCCGAGCCCTCTTCATCAACATTGATGAAAGCCTTATGTTTTGCAAAAGAAAGTTCTAATTTTTCATGGGAAACCAAAAAACCACCAAGATCTGCTTTCTCAGAGAATAAATCTTCAATGCCAGCCTGTAAGAGACTCGAATAATGTTAATTATACAAATTAAAATGTTTACAAGAATAACTACCTCTGCCATTGGCCGTTCCAGTTCAACATCAAATTCTATACGAAACTTTGGCACTCTTACATCAAGTCTTGTGAGTTGAAGATTATCATTGATTCTTTTCAAATCAAATGTTTCTAAGCGTTGCTCTAATTTATCCAAACCTTCAATTTCATTTGGTAAAATGAGAATCATCGACAGATTTGATGCTGCATACGGCATCTCAAGAACTTTTTGCATCCAAATCTGCTATTTCGCCATAATTAAATTGATCATCTTCGTTATGCATAAAATCAACGGAAACCACTTTATCTTCACTAACATGAAAGGTATTTTTGTGCGTTCCATAATGTTTAAATTTGTTGACCCAATTTCCCTTGAAATAGATTGCATTGACTAATACCAATTTGGTGTCACCATCGACATCATCTTCCTCGAGTAAATCGTGAATTTTGTTTGCAGTTTGCTGCTCAACCCATGAATTAATGCGTGCCACAGCGAAGGAGGATTTGCTAAAATCTATATTTTCCGGCTGAGATTTGAAATATTTTGTCGATAGTTTTTCAAACATTGGTGCAAGCGGCAGATTCAAAGCTACAAATACACGATTTGCTATTTTTAATTGAACTTCTTGATTGTTATTCGCATTTGTAATCTCCGAAATGAGTTCACCATAATCCATCGCAGCTACAAGTTTACTAGATTTTTTCAATTGCAACGCGTTGCATATTTCTCGAGCGGATTCATTTTCGGCGCCCAAGTAAAGTAGTCCCAATGCAATATTTATGGATAAAGGTGATATCAAAATATTACTATCGAAATTTTCCCGTGCAATTGCTCCATATAATTTTTGGCTGAAGACATTGACGCTTGCAGTCAGCTGGTGCACAAAAATACCGCAGAGCAAAAAGAATTGAAGTACTAATTTAACCATTTTGAACTGGTTATAAACTGAAATAAATATTTGAAATAAACTGAAATAAATATTTGAATCTGGAGCTTTTATAGGCATTTTTTTTGCGGGAAATTGGACAAGCAAGTTAGGCACGCTTCATTATATAAACAATGTTTCAAAAACGTGGATAAAAGTTAATCAAATAATCAACCGAGTATATTTTTTAATTTGCATAATCGTTTATTAGATATGGACGTTGGCATAAATTTGAAAATCACTTTAGTAACGGACCACCATTTTGTTTTTGAACGACTAATGATTAATCATGGCTGATTGTACACATCTGTAATCAGTTACGAAAGTACATTTTTATAAATTTTTGCATCTGATCAAAAAAAATTTAAAAAAAAAAACAAAAAATTAATACCTACCAAAACAAACACCAAAAAAAATAAAATAAAAAAAAAAAAAAAATAAAATTTTTTTTTTTTTTTTTTTAATTTTTTTTTAAAAAAAAATTAAATTTTTTTTTGTTTTGGGAAACTTAGCAGCCCCAGTATTTTATTTTTTTTAAAAAAATATTTTTTTTTAAAAGTAATCTCAAAAAAAAAAAAAAAATGGTTTTTTTTTTTATTATTTATTTTTTATTTGTTTTTATTAATTTTTTTATTTTAATTGTTTTGGTTCGGTGGGGTAGTTTTTAAAATATGTCGTCGTAATTTCTGTAAATTTCGGTGCCAGCTTGAGACTAGTACGCATTGAATAAAAACGATATGTCATTTTGAAAATGACGAGGAATTTTTATCTCAAACGTTCCCATCGCCGATTTGTCAGCCTCTGACATGATCCATGTTTCTGCGCCATGCATCAGGACTGGAGAAGACTTTACTTCGCATTTGCTTACCGAGACCAAAGTAGCATCGGTTAGCCAGAGTAATTCTTCGTCCAATTTCTAGGTTATTGCACTTGTTTTTTTGTGATCCCAAGTAGACGAAGTTTTCTACAGCCTGATGGTGAAATTCCCCATAGTCGCAGAATCCGTAGATCGTGTTGATGATTTGCGAGAGGATAGCAAGTACTTCATTTTACTTATGTTCACCGCTAGTCCCATTGAGCGGGAATTCTCTTCAATCTCTTTAAAATCCCTGCGAGTGTTCGTGGATTTTTTTGCCGATTATGTCAATGTTATCGGCATACGCGTCAAATCGACGTGAGTGAATGTGAAACATTTAATAACGACAAATGTGTGTCATAAAAATGCGAGAAATCATAAAAATTCTACAATATAACTAGAATTCGAACAATACAAATACAAAATACTATACCTTTATTAGGTCCTACCTTGAACGCAGAAGCTTCTTCGCTAGATGTGGGGAAGAAAATTCCCAAATAAAAGATATTAGATCCGGAGTTCCACAGGGAAGTGTTCTAAGGACCAGCCCTTTTCACACTCTATACAGCCGACTTGCGGATTATAGAGGAAGACAAATTGCTGGTCGCTACGTATGCTGACGACACGGTTTTCTTGCCTTCCGACGTTTACCCAAGGTTGCTAGTGAACCCTTCAAAGGCAACGTCTCTACTCGGTTTAAGAGGTGGAACATTGTAGTGAACCCTGAGAAGGTCACTGTTGACTGTCCCCAAGTTCATCTCGACGGAGCCACAATCCCATGCAGCGCTACAGCCAAGTTTCTGGGCTTGGGTCTTGACAGAAGGTTAACTTGGCGTCCTCACCTTCTCACCAAAAAGGCACAGCTCAATGAAAGGTTAAAAAAACATTTATGGCTTATCGGACAAAGGTCACCTCTCAAGCTGAGGAGCAAACTTTTAGTCTATAAAGCAATTATAAAGCCGGTATGGACCTACGGTATCCCAATTTGGGGTACTGCCAGCAGGAGTAACTGTTCTATTATTCAAATATTTCAAAACAAGGCGCTGAGGATTATGTTAAAGCTCGTGTTCTATTATTGAAATATTTCAAAACAAGGCGCTGAGGATTATGTCAAACGCTCACGTGTTCCACAGCAACAAAGAGATTCACGAGGAACTCGGGGTACCTTGGGTATACCAAGAAATAACAAGATTAAGCACCTCTTATATAAATCGGCTCGACATGCATACCAATACACTCGCCATCAACCTACTCGACAACAGCTCCAGTATAAGAAGGCTCCAAAGGCTTCACCGCTCGATCTCCATGGGTGACAATAACTCATGTTTATTTTTACTTTTTGTTTATTTTCTTTTCCCATCCCCATCCCTTTATATACTCCAACAGGAGACTGAAGAAGTCGTACGACAACGCATCACCCTGTCTGAAGCCTCTCTTGCTGTCAAAGGGGCCGAAGAGATTTTTACCGACCCTGTACCGGCCTTGTATTATTGTACCATGCGCTCAGCAGTGTTGAATATACATATTTTAAATATTTAAGACAAAGAGAGAGTAAGACTTGACACATTTTTCGCTCACCTTTTTTTGCTCATTTTGTTTTGGTTTTTTTTTTTTTTTCATATTGAAAATGAAATCGAAGCGCAAATAATTAATTATTTTATTGTACCTAAACACAAAAATTAGTCAATTGAAGCACAAACACGTACGCATTTTTATTCGTAAAAGAATGCAAATTAATTGTTTGCATTTAATTTAGATTTTTACAATACTCAAACCCGAAGGCAACTGGTAAGCGTCGCCGGGAGAGAACGAAGAAAGAGCAAGCACCAAAAAAAAAAAAGAAAAATGCAGTAAAACAACAACACGCTTTGCAGTGAGTTAGAAAAAGTGAGAGAGTGTAATTATTTATGCAGGAATGGACACTCAAAATCAAGGTTGCACACATTAAAAAATTAAAAAAAAAAAAATTATTTTTGAAAAATTTGTTGTACTTTATTTTAATTTAAGCTTTGCAATTATTAAAAAAATTAAATAAAAGTTATACAACTTCAATAAAATAATAAATTTTGAAAAATTAATTCAATTACGCTCAATCTTCTGTTCTCGGATGATGTAATTTCAGATAAAATGAATACACAACCAGTACAGAATAACCCATCCAGCCTAAATAAAATTTTAAGAAAAAAATCTAAAAAAATTGCACTCATTAAAAATAAATAAAAATACTTACAGGCGAGCATTACGGACGCTATTAATTCGAAAATTGATGAACCATAAATTAAGTAAAGTGGAAATACAACGATATAGGCGACTAAAAGTGCTGACATAAAGATCATAAATGGCAACAGAAAATATTCCTTTGAATTTAAAGCGCCAAAAATTAACAAAATCGACAATGCAATTAATAGAATACAAATTAATTCCGTAACGATTGCACCCACTAGTCTCCATCAGTCACTTAAACAAAAAATCGTTAAATATTGTATTCAATTTAAAAAAATATTTAAACTTACCAATTAGCGATATGGTTGCATCAGTTATCATTAATATTGAAACAACAATCCAGCCTATGGCTAAAGCAATACAACCGGAATCCAGTTCCAATGACCAGCAACATTTATTTAAGCATTTCATTCTTCAGTTTTCAAGATATTTTGTTTTTTTTTTTTTTAATCCTGAAAATTTGACAGAATTTGAAAAGTTTGATAAAAAAAAGATAATAACACTGGTCGACAAAATTCAGTGTTTTATTTTCTAGAAGATTAAATCTTGACCATTCTAAATTATACTTTGTAATGTAATGGATTAATCGAATATATTTACTTATCAAAAAAAGGTTTTTTAAATCATTTTTTATACCCGCCACACATATAGTGTGAAGGGTATATTCATTTTGTCTGAAAGTTTGTAACGCATTAAAGGAGACGTCGTAGACCCATTAAAATATATATATTCTTGATCAGCTCGACGAAACGTCGATCTATGATCAATATTCTGTCTATGTCTGTCTGTCTATTTATTTAGGCAAAACTTTTTGAAGATAAAAAGATATTAAGCTGAAATTTGGAACTTAAGCTTTTCTCGGAAACGCTGACTATTATGAGTTCGAGAATTAGAGAAAATATTTCGGTTAACAACCCCCCATTACAAACTTTCCGTTTTCTCCGATTTTTGTATAAAAATTGTAATTATTTAAGAATGTACATGCGCTCCAATTGTGTAAAAATATTTCTTTGTCATCCAGTGTTAAAACCAAGATGCCATCTTTTTTAGGCATAGCCCCCATATAAACTTTCCGTTTTCCAGATTTTTGTATGCAAATAGTTATTATTTGTGCATAAATTCACTCCAATTTGGCTAAAAACATTCTAATGTCATCCATTATCAAATCAGATGTGCCACGCCCATTTTTGCATAGCCCCCCTACAAAAATTTCCGCCCATTTTCAATTTTTTGTATGAAAATGGTTACTACATGAATTTTCCTCCATATTGGATAAAAACTCTTCCAATATCATGGAGCCACACGCCCATTTTTAGGTGTTTCTTCCATATAAACTTACCGCCCTCATTTCCAGATATTTTCGAGAAATATGTTGTTATATATATCTGTATTCTTAGCTCAAAATTTTAAATTAATACTGTGTGTAAACTTGGCGTGACCACTGATGGTTACTCATAAACTCTTTTACGTTTCGTGTGGCGGGTATTTAAGCTTCGGTTCTACCGAAGTTAACGTTTTTTTCTTGTTTTAAATCGAAAAAGTAATTAGTTTACAAATATTATTAAACGAAATCAAATGATTTTTTAAACAATTTGATAATCAATTAATCGAAAATTGTCGATTATTTAAAAAATCGATTATTTGAAAAGGCGATTAAAATCGATTTCTGAATAATTAATCAAAAAAAAAATTATGCAAACTTTCA
The DNA here is from genome assembly GCA_018903435.1 of Leucophenga varia. NCBI lineage: Eukaryota > Metazoa > Arthropoda > Insecta > Diptera > Drosophilidae > Leucophenga > Leucophenga varia. The sequence goes on along the minus strand of JAEIFJ010003031.1, from coordinate 6,115 downwards.
TATTGCAACATAATCGATTAATTGAAAAAAGTTGATTATAAAACACAAACAACAATTTAAAAAAAAAAAAAAACATAAAATCGATTAATAATCGATTATTCAAAAAAATATTAGTTTAATGTCGATTTTGTATTTTGAGAATTTATTCGTTTTTTAGAAACATGCTTCAAGAAAAACGATTATATTCGTTATATCGGAAGTTATCGATTATTTTAGCATGTCGAAAAATTCAATACAATTTGTGAGGTTGGCATTCCTAATCTTTATAATCGATAATAATACAAATTAATCGATATAATCGATATAAATATAATCGATTTAAGAAAATAAATCGATTATTTGTAAAAAAGCACTATTATCGATACTAATAAAAATGGCAAATCGCTAGAAAAAAAAAAAAAAATAAAAACTATATTTTCAGCGTTATAAATAAAAATTCAGAGTGTACTTTATTGTACCAGACCCTAAGATAAGTCCAAAACAAAGAGCTATATGGTTTTTTGATCGTGATGATCAATGTTGAAGGTTTAAATTATTCCATTTTATTTCATTTCATTTATTCCATTTTTGAACTGTTTATCATGTTTTTGACACTTTTAAACTCATTTTCTCAAAATCCAGACGTGATAGAAAAATTTCATTGTTCCACAATTCTACCGTTATGGTGGCTAAAAAATGTTCAACTATCGTCTTTATCAATTGATAATCTATCTACTTCTATCTGTCTGTCTGTCTGTCTCCTCTCTCTATATTTCTCACTCTCTCTTCTCTCTCTCCATCCCACCATCTCCTCTTATTTCATCTCAATACCTCCCCTCTTCCTCCCGAAATTAATTGCTCTTTGCCTTTTTGAAAAACGATCGAATCAGAAAACGATACTTTTCTTAATAAATTCACCATAAGATAGTTCTTCTTAACTGTGGTTAAATCTCCCTTTATTGTTGATGGTGATCTCAATGATCACAACAAAACATGTAAACCCACTTAATAAGATTTGAATTGTTACCTCGTCACACCATAAATGGAAACACGTCAGGGGTCACCATGGCAAAATAACATTAAAAGTGTCGTATATTGGTTTAACAAAATATTATATAAGACACTTTGATTAGATATTTCATGGTGACCCGACATGTTACTCAATTAGAGACAAAATTTATTTTTTCATGAAACACATTTTAAGCTGTTAATACATTTAATTTTCTTAAATTTATCTTTTCTCCGATTTTTCCTTGGATTCTCGTTCTTGTCAGAAATTCTAATAAAAGTGCTAAGACCATAAGTGCCGTATAACCAGCAAAAACTGAAATAAAAATTTTTTTCAAATAAAAAAAAAACATTTAAATATTTATTTTATACTTAATACTAATACGTGCACTAAGAAACTCAAACCATTAAAAAAACCTAAATGAAGTGCATTATTTGAATTTATGAAAATTAAAATAAAATAAAGAACGATTATGACAAAAATATTATAACAGGAACACTTTTCTCTGGAAAAAAATTTTTATTTAATATTTTTTTTTTTTTTTCAATTCAAACTTAACATTTTGCGCCAATAATCAAAAGCGTTGAACCCAATAAAAGAATTAAATATACAATCAATCTTGTAATGACTATATGTCTGGCTGGATGATACTCATCATCATCTAGAAAGTAAGTATTAATAAAAATAAATATATAAATAAATTAATAACAGATTATTTACAACATTTTTAAATAAAAATCTTACGGCTTAGCACTATTATATTATCAAATACAAAAAGCAATGATAAAACTATCCAGGCAACTGCTAATATAATACAACCCGTTGCAAGTTCAACAATCCAACAACATTTTGTAAAAAAATTTCATAACGAAAAAATATATATTTTTGACAGATATACTTGAAATAATTTGAAGTATTTAGAAAAATTATAGCAATTTTATAACAGATTACAGATTACTAATTTACGCTATTTCCATACATTCTTTCTCTTTTTAACGTGCTTGCTTATTTCTTTATCAGTGTATGTCATTAATGCCATTTTAGCTTTCTTTCTTCTTTTTCTCAAACACAAATGTTGTACCATTTTAAATATCTGTACAGTTTACCATGCATGAGTGCCAAATTGAGTATGACTGAGTACACAGCAAAAATTCAATTGTACTCACTCTGCACTCATTGTACCCATCTCTTTGTTCTTAATATTTAGTTAATTGTATTTCGTTCTGTAGTAAAATCCAGTAAATCATCAAATATATTTTTTTTTTTGTGTCAAAAATATTTAAAAAATAATTATAAAATTAATTATTTCACAATGAAATTCATTACAAAGTGTTGTTGGGCTACTAGTCTTACAACTGGTTGTATTATTTTAGCAATAACCTGGTTATGTATATCAATGGTGTTTCTTATAGATAAAATTTTACATATGGGCGGTAAGATTTAAATTTAGAAATAGTAGAATATATATTTTTTTTTCTTTTTCAATTTTTTTTTTTATTTATTATTATTATTATAGGTTTGGTACGCATGCTCATGGAGATACTGAGGGAATGGTTATTGTACAAATCGTTGTTTATTCAATACTAATAACAGCTTCAGCTCTAATAATTATTGGCGCTCGATTTGTAAGTTTTGCAATGTGATGCAATTATAAGTGAGGTGTCGTATTCTGAAATAAATTATTATGTATATTCAGCACAAAAAGTATATAGTGACTACAACTGAATGTTTGCTGTGTACTTGAAACACTCTTTTCAACACAGTTTGCTTTCACAATGAATCAAACTCACCAAAATATGTAAGCAAAATAAACACCGTGATGTAATACAACACCTCATGATATAATTGCATCATGGTTTTTGGAGTACAAAATCGACTGATTTTATTTTATTTTATTTACAGAAAAAAAGTTTACTCGTTTTAATATTTTTTATCGCAATCAGTCTTTACTTTGTTTTGATAATGGCTGTTATTATAACTGAAATTTGTGAAAATTTTTGTGAGTTAATTTTATTTTTCACGCTCTTCTTCTTTTAGGTATGAAAAATATTTTAAAGTTTTATTTGAAATATTTTAATAATTAATACTTATTATTTTATATATTTATTTGATTTTCTTAGTTTTATCTGGTTATTCATCACTTATGGCTTTAGCACTTTTAATACAATTGCATCAGGAACGACTAAATCAGGCTTAAATCGAAACATAGAGCAGTGTTCAATTGTAAAAGTGTTTTTGTTTTTATTTCTACGTGTATTAAATATTTATATATTAATTAAAATTATTTAATTTAAAGTGTATATTTGTGCTAGAATCAAAAAATAATAATAGTGAGTACAACTGAATGTTTGCTGTGTACTTGCAACACTCATTTCACACTGCATTTATTACACATGCACTCATACTCTTGCAACGAAGCAACAGTCATAAAACACAATTGACTAAAGTCTGTTGGTCTAAAGCTGGCCGCACACAAAAAGGACGTACTACTTATATCCAGCAGAAAGAAAGTGCAACAGACGAGCGTAGTAGTTGACGGTACCAGTATTGTCTCCAAAAGATCTATACGTGGCCTTGGAGTAATATTAGATACGAGGCTGTGTTTTAAAGAACACCTAGAATACAAAAAAAAAACCCGCTGAATCTTGCAGAGCTTTGTCGAGAATCATGCTAAACCACAAAGGCCCGAAACAAGGACGCAGGTTGCTCCTCAAGTACTAAATCCATCACAGACGAGGGATCGAATCAACGTATCGTCTGGGCGCAATCAGAGTGGTTCAAGCATTTCGCATAGTGTCCACAGATGCAGCGTGCGTTACAGCTAGTATGATTCCCATATATATTCTTGCTGTTGAAGCTAAGGAAACTTATGTGGATTGCAGCAAAAGAGAGCAGACTTGAGGCGATGCAGAAGAGCCTAAGAAAATGGCAGGAGCGGTGGTCTAACTCTCACGCAAGGGCGTTGTACTCATCGCTTAATTCGAACATGGGTCCATGGGTTGAAAGAAAGCGTGGTTAGGTAAACTTTTACCTGACTCAACTCTTAAGCGGACATGGGTGTTTAGACAATACCTGTAAAGATTCCGCCACGATAATTCCCCTTCGTGTGTGTTATGTGGTAACAATGAGGATGCTGAGCATATTCTGTTCCACAGCCCTCATTTTGAGGAAGAAAGGCAAATGCTTAACCAAGCTTTTGGAGAGCAACCATCAGTTGAAAATCTCGTGGCCAATATGCTGAAGGGTGAAAAACAATGGCAAGCAGTCTGCGACTTTTTCAGCCACTGTCATGAGTACACTGCGCAACCTGGAGAAACGGCAGAGACATGAGACCGACTAGATAGTGGGTACCAGTCCTACGGCGATCCCGTAGGGTTCAAGTTTGTTTTATGTTATGATTATAATACCGTATATAAAATAAACAATAAAAAAAATACTCTTGGAACTTGACTTCAGAGAGCGGGATAAAAAGAGTGTTTAAAATATAAATGAAGCATGGTGCGCAACAAAGTACAGCCCAACTCGCGGTCTTTACAGCTAATATATTGAAACGCAAGAGAGAGAGAGAGAATATATTTTCTACATACTTCTTACCACAGTGTTTGCTCATTATGTTAAACAAAATAATATTTTAAAGCATATAAAACATTTGTGTAAGAAAAAAAAAAAAAAATGTCATGAAATCTTTTGAAAAATTGTCAAGAAAAAATTTCTTCTTTTTACAGAAATTCAAATAACAAATTTTTTATTAATCAATTTTTAAAATGAAGTGTTTAACAAAATGTTGTTGGGTTGTTGCACTTCCTGCTGGCTGTGTTGTCTTAGGAATAGGTTGGATACTGGTATCATTTATATTATTACTTGATGAAATCTTAATACTTTGTGGTATGTTGACAATTTATAAATACAGTGAAAACTCGCTCAAAACGAACACTATAATTTTTATAAGTACACTTTTCGAACAGAACAGTTACATAAGTATGTGTACATATACTGTTAAAATGTGAAAAAGTTCTCTCTTGAGAACGTTGAATGTTTACCCAGAGGAGTATTCACTGTAAACAAATATTTTTTTAAATAAATTTTCTATTTATATTAATTTTTTTTTAGATAGTTCAATATATCATTTTGATACAAATTATAACAGTTTATCAATCAGTATAACAATTGTCATTGCAAATGTTTTCCTGCTTGTGACGTCTTGTTTGCTTGTTGTTGGCGCTAAATTAGTAAGTTTTATTATACAAAAATTATTAATTTTTAAGATAAAAAATTTTTTTTTTTTAAAATATTTTTGCAGAAAAACGTTTTTACATTTTACCATTTATTGTATGCATAACAATATACTTTTTTGTTGACGCTGTTATTGTAATAGTCGAATTTTTGGAACATTTTGAGCCACACATGATCGCTATGTATCTGATACTTTGGCGTAATAATAATTATAAATTTAATTTTTAATTATTTTTTTTTTTTAAATAATAGAATAATTTTTTTTTAGTTGCAGCTGGTTATTCGATATTAGTGAGTATTTCATGTTATTTGGAATTCAGCAAAGAAGAAGAAAGTCAAAATCGTTGAATTATATACGAAATCAGTTAGTTAATTAAAAATTATTTTAGTTGTATTTTTTAAAATCGGTGTGGAAAAAATAAAAGTAATTATTTAAATAAAAAAAAAATTTTTAATAAATATTTTGAATAAAATAAAATAGTTTAAAATATCAGTGCTGTAAACCACTTAAAAATTAAACCGAACAACCGGTTCACGAACCGCTGGTTCGGTTCAACATTTTCAACATTTTAGCATATATTTCGCCATAAACACACGTAACATGCTCACTCAAGTAAATTTTAGAATATTATCGTATTTAAAATAAATTTATTTTAGAGACATAAAGAGCTGGACTACACCGAATCACTTTTTCATCATAAATGGTTCGATTTTTGGTTCAAAACCTTTTTCTTTCAAAAGCACTGGTTCGAAGCATACGATCGAAAATCCTGTGTTGAATTAAAATTACTAAAGATGATCTGCAAGATTTGCATGAAGGCACAATAGAACATATGGACAAATTTTATACGAAGGCTCATTCTTTGGGTAATTCGTTTTATCTCTTTCCGATAC
>JAEIFJ010000301.1:0-195103 GCA_018903435.1 Leucophenga varia | reverse complement strand
TTTATGTTTTATTATTATTTTTTTTTTTATTTATTTACGCAGCATAAAATTGTTTGTGTTTTATTTATATTTTATTCGTTATAATGCTAAATTAATTTTTTTTTTAATCGTCGGCTTTATATTTAAAACAAAAATAAATAATAAAGCACATTGAATAAAATTTTTGAAAAAATTAGTTCAGGACAATTTCGATATTATTATTTTCTTTTTAAATTTATTGAAGCTGACGATGAACACTTGCTCCTGGCAGGATCGCCATATAATGTTTAATAAAACTACGTTCCATTTAAGTTAGTAGTCATCTGTTGACTGATTCTTTATTGTTATAATTATTTACCATTACACTTATTCTTACAACTAGCTGCGCAGTTAGTAATCTAACACTTTGCGCATGCATATGAACTGACCTCATTCTGCTGTTGCTTTATTATGCTGGCTAAGCATAATGGCAATGTAATTGAACCAAGCATAACTGACCTAGATCAATCATGCTGATGCTTCATTACTTGCATTGAGTAATCGTCAAGTTATTAGGTTATTCATATTCATATGCATGTGCAATACAATAGCAATCCGAGGAGGAAGAGGTCAGCTGATCGCCGCAACCGTGCTCGTTCACCGGCACCTAAGAGGCGCCATTTGTCCTCCGCTTCGGCCCTGGAACTCCCCTTTACGTCCCAAGGACTTCGGTCCACTGGGGCATTAGAGATTTTAAAGAGAGGCCAGAGAGGGTCGGTGCGGCGTCGCTCCCCCAAATACAGCCTACAATCCGCAGCAAGATTGTTTTAAGGCCCACTGCAATAGTAAAGATTGTAGATCACGGCAAAACGTTTTATGAGCGTGCGTTACTCGACCCCTGCATGCCCACCTCCACCATTTGCGAGCGTTCGGTACAGCGCCTTGGCATGATAGCGACGACGTTGAGCGAAAGGGACCACTGCATGTTGCCGTTGCGAAGGAGATTTGGTCTAACCAACGAAATGTGTATGGTGTCCACTGGAGTCTACCGGAAAGGTCAACTAACGAGAAGCTGAACGATGCCTTTGAGGGCATTATGTTGGCTGACAACGATTTTTGGCAGTCAGCACTCGTATCAATTGTTCTTGGAGCTGAAGCATATCAGGAAGCGATACGACCTGCAATGCTGCCAGGCGTACCTGGAACACCGATGGCACAACTATCCATTTTTGGATACGTTGTGTTTGGAGTAGCGGACTTTTGAGTTGGGGTGTAGTAGCACGTCAAGAATTTGATTTTGTAAAATAATTTTTTCTTTTAAATTCTTTATTATTTTTACTTTTAATTTAATGAATTTTTAATTGTTGTTAAACTTAATGTAAATGAAGTTTAGATTTATTTCGCAGTGACACTGCAAGGCTGGCGGAATGTTAACGAAAAGTTTGAATTCGTGGTGGAATTTATTTTCCCCAAATTGCGCGTCAATGTTTATTTAAAGGTACAAATCTGCTTTTTGGCATCCTTAACTATATCTGCCGTCATTTTTTTATTAACATCGAGTGTTAAACATATGTATACATAAACTCTTGTGCAAAATATTAACTGGTGAGCTTGTGCCGAAAGACTGAAATCTAGTGACCAGTTTTTAAAATAGGAGATGCTGCAGTCCTGCGATAGTTTATCGGACAATAAGTCTCATTCCAATGGACAGTTCCAATGTGGTTTCAGGCCGAAGAATTCGACCAATGACCCGATATTCACACTACGCCAAGTCCTGGAGAGCACCAAAGTAAAGCAAATCGACACACACCACCTATTTTTCGACTTCAAAGCCACTTTCGATACGCCAAAAAGTTCAAAATTCTTCAAAGCACTGACTGAAATTCGTATCCTTCTAAACATCGTTCAACTCTGTATAACGAAGCTGACAAACACCTAAAGCGTTGTCTGGGTCGGTAAAAATTTGTCTGACTCCTTTGATACCAAGAGAGGCTTCCGACAGGGCGAAGCGTTTTCGTGCGACTCTTTCAATCTCCTGATGAAACACATAATTGCTGCACTGCTAGCAATGGTGGGCTAGTCTTGCTATGCCTCGCATCAGTAAGTACATCCTGAATCTGTGTTTGCATCTTTTGCAGATTCGTAGCACTCATTGTTAACTGTTCTAATCTTTTTTTTGTTATTAACTGACCATTCGGATCATTATCTTGACGTTTCATTATTCTTATATTTTGTGATTGGTTTTAAAAAAATCTCACACATTTTCTGAAGCATTCCTGTACCGTTAGTAAACAATGATAATTCCTGTTGGTATGGCTCAAGATAGTAGTAAACGATTAAATTCCAATCGCTGACAGCTAGTCTTGTCGTACCAATGCTTTTATAGAATATTCCAGCACTTGCATCAAAGATTGGTGATGCCTATGCAAGCGAAAGCAATAGTGCATGGTTTTCCACAGTGAGACTAGGAGACTTTTCCCGAATGTTCAATACAAGGAGACTTTTGCCGTATGTTCAATACGGTGCGAAATAGTGTGTCAGCGATTGACAAAAATAATAAGCAGTTTTCCGTAGAATTAAATAACCAAATGAAAATATTTGGTGAATATAATTTTCTTCAATCGTCTAAACGAATGAAGTCAATTGGATTCACCATCAGGTTCTGCCATAACGACTACGTCATCTGATGCACCATTGATTATTTTATCAACATCACTTATTAATGCATGCTCAGTCGATATAGAGCTAATTCAACACACCGCCGCCTGTAAACGCTATCAGTTCTGATGTCGATACCGCTCTGATCACGGAACAAAACTAGCCGACTCTGCAACCGGCTGTTGGACCAAAGCTGAATTACGTCGAAGATGCTACAAATTCTGCTAATGCTGTTCGTCAAATAAATGTTCGTTTGGAAACTGGCACAACCACTAACTATTCCAAAATTCTTAATACCGTGGCACCACGCAAACACATTTTTGTGGGGACATTTTGGAATACGTCACTTCAAAGAGTTGAATTGCGGCATCAAGTGTCGCTGTGCAAAAATTTAACTTTAATTATGCTAGAAACATTGACTCTTTTATACTCAGCTTTCCTTTTGAGTTATTTGACACCTTATGCTGTTCCAGATTTTGGCCTCAATTTACATTGGTTAAAGAATATATTAAAAACAAGAGACCTGCGTCTACTCGTCAAGCCGCCTCAAGCCACGACCTCTGGTAGGATCTTCACAAATTACATCAAATTCTTTTAATTCAATTCTCCTCTTATCATTAATTACCAAAATGTAAGAGGTATGAAGAGCAAGCTTGTAAATGCAGATATTATTGTATTTACAGAGACTTGGAATGAACTAAGTATTTTAAATTCCGAATTAATGAATACAAACTTTACAATTTTTCTCAAGGATCGTAGAATGTGTAAAGGTGGAGGAGAGTTAATGTCTGTGAAGTCTTGTTTTACATCGGAATTGTTTCATGATGTTTCATCTGAAATCGAATTCATATGTTAGCATTAATTCAATTTCAAAATCATTCAATGCAAATGATTATCTCATTATTTTTGGTAATTTTAATTTTTATCTACCTAGAGTGTCTTTGCTAATTTGTGATAATTCTTCATTCATGATTCCTTCATTCTAGTTAAATTTTTTTTTTTGTATAATCTTTTTTACATCAAATTAATAATATATTCAATTGTTCTAGAAGATTGCTTGACTTGGCATTTGTTGAAAAAACTATAGATGCTTATGTTTCTGGAATTGATCCAGTATCAGTTCCGGAAGATAAGTACCACCCAACTTTTAAAGTGGTTCTCAACATAAATAACCCATAAAATAGAGCGCGCAGATCTGATTCAATTCTTCGCTGCTTTACTAATTTCGAATTTTTTTTTCTAATCTCGACATGGTCAGTCTGCTGCTCAACAGGGGGAGTCACATGAAGTATTTTGTATACACATGCCTCAAGTGTTGAGTTGTGAGAAAGTGTGATTATTTCCTCCACGTGGTGGCCTCCGGTAACAGGTATGGTTGTATGGTCATGTCTCTGCTTCCATCCTGGCCAAAATAATTATGCGAGGAAAAGAAACATTTCCTAGTTCATCCGACTGATAACAAAACCCCTAGTCCAAGGTGGAGCAGCATATGCCGATGGATGAATGGTTAGAGGGCATCTAACCACTAATATGCGGACTCTTGATACCTGTCGCCCTTCAGTTTTATCTAGACCCTCTGTATTAACGGTGCCCTGACACAGTTGATCTTCCTTCCCGTTATTAAACAACATTTTATGGATCTTACAAATAATAATAATGAGTGCGATACAGCTCTAAATGCTCAAACTGAGGCGCACACTCTGTGTGTCGGTAAATACTTCGACAATGGACACCAAAATCTTTCACGGACAAGTAAATTCAAATTTGGGGCCAGCTCTGCAGGAAGTCTGTAGCGAAGATTCGGAGAAGCTTTTGTCCTCAGACTCTGAGTCAGACAGAATTATAGTGGCTGCCTCCTTTCTGTGAACTCTGACGACATTGCTGACATAGCCAACCCAGATCCAGGCTATGTAACCTTCACTTCGAGGGAACGTCTTCGCTTCAAGCAAGCGATAGCCAACGGCTATTCTAGGGCGAAAGCTTTGGAAAACGCTAAGGCAACAGATGGTAGTACCATCAAGAGACTTCGGTCTGAAGAGACCTCTCCAGGGTTTCATCCCACTAAAAAGTGTCGGCCTACTCAGAGCACAGTGAAAGCCTCCTATAGTCGGGTGGCGAGTAGCGTTATACTCGGATTCTTCTCGGCTACTGACGATAATACACCCTTCACATCAAATCAAATGGAGGTGCTGCAGGAGGCAATTATTGACGTCACCATAGAGCAACCGACTGACAGGGTGAAACCGGAGTTCGAGGGATGTATCCCAAGAACTGGGTGGCCTCTGCTTGTCTGCTCGAATGCCGTTACTGCGGCTCGGATAGAAAGCAACCTCAGTCACATAAGGGCAAAGGTCAGCTTCGAACTCAAGCTGCTTGAGGAGAAGGAGTTCCCCAGTACTCAATTAGTCAGGGGATACTAACCTCCAGGGGCCGCAACTCCAACTGCTCATGGCGGTGGACAAAGGCTCCCCGAAGGTCATTAATGACAAAAAGGGGGTTGTTGCGCACATAAAGCTGACCCTCAAAAAACAACAAGCCCCAGGCATCGGCTGCCGAGGAGGCTCAGATGCAAGAGGCTACGCAGCAACCTAGTGCTCCCTCCACTCCGGCAGTAGCTCCTGTTGTGGAGGCCAATCCTGGTCCCTCCACTAGTAAGGCGGCCGGCCTAGCTGCGGCACGCAGTGCAAAGGTTGCTACCACAAATAAGCACGTCCTTTATGAAAATAATATTGATCTGGCACTTATCTCAGAAACACATTTTATATCTAAACATTTCCTGAAGATAACAGGCTATACTTAATGTAATTCAAATCACCCAGACGGCACAGGGCATGGGGGCTCAGCTATTATAATTATAAATAAAATTAAATACTTTGCAGTTTAACATTTTAGCCAAGATTATATTCAAGCGACTATTATTCATGTGCAAGATAGAAATGGGCCCCTAACAATTTCAGCATTGTACTGTCCGCCTCGACCAATGTCTCATCAGCCCAATATAACAAAAATTTTAAATCTTTAGGGCCAAGATCTATTGCTGCTGGTGATTTTAATGCAAAACACATAGCATGGGGCTCAAAACTTACAAACAAAAAAGGTAAAATTCTTCTAAAAACAATTTATACCAATAATGGTAAATATATTTCAACAGGCGAGTCTACCTACTGGCCAACAGACCCGCGCAAAGTGCCAGATCTAATTGATTTTTGTGTTATTAAAAATGTAAATATTAAAAACTTTTCGATAAAGTCGCGCTTTGAGTTATCTTCAGATCACTCACCAGTTCAACTCGATTACATAGAAACGCTTGTCACAAACAAACCGACGAATAGCCTCTATAACCCATAAACAGATTGCCCAGCGTACAAAAGACTCCTTAACATATACTTACGTTTGGACATTGCACTAAAATCTCCAAATGACATAGAGAGCTCTGTAATTTATTTTAATGATGCCGTAGTAGAAGCGGCAATTAACTCTACTCCGCATTTAATTCAAAGGGATACTAAAAGCATATTTACACCTGCTTCAATTCGAAATCAAATAGGGAATAAAAGAAGACTTAGGAAAATCTGGCAAACTACTAGATGTCCCGAAGATAAAAAGAAACTTAATCGGGCAATAAGGGATGTAAATTATAGCTTAATCAGAATAAAAATAAAAATATAGAAAATTATCTGACTAATTTAAGCCCAACCAAAGACACAAACTTTTCCCTATGGAAAGCCACTAAAAAACTCAGAAAATCGACAACCTTTACAGCACCATTAAGGAAACCAGATGGTACTTGGGCTAAAACAGAACGCGATAAATCGACCCTACTAGCTGACTTTTATGAAAATGCCTTCTCAAATGACACACAAACCTGTTATAATAATTCAGAAACATCTAGAAACTCACAAAATATCAAAATTAGATATGTAAGTACTAAGGAAGTTAAAAATATGATCGACAATATTAAGGCTAACAAGTCACCTGGCTATGACATGATAACTGGAATGTTGCTTAAAGAACTTCCAATAAGTGCTATTTATTATCTGCGGAATATGTTTAACGCAATAATAAGACACAAATATTTTCCCAAGACGTGGAAGGTAGCAGAGGTCATAGCTATTCCAAAACCTGGTAAAGATGCCACAAGTGCAGCGTCTTACCGTCCGATAAGACTTCTTCCAATACTTTCAAAAGTGTTTTCTCAACCCATCCTTGATAATAGCTACATCATTCCTGACTATCAGTTTGGGTTTTCGGAAACATCACTAAACCATTGAAATTCATAGAGTAGTTAACAAAATTTCTAAAGATCTAGAAGATAAAAAGTATTGTATAGGAGTATTTCTTGATGTTGAAAAAGCTTTCGATAAGGTATGTATATGTATAAATTAAAAAATTGTATAAATTAAAAAAAACTACTTATACCAGACTCTTACCACATGCTAAAAAGCTACATATCTGATCGACACTTCTTTGTAAAAGTTAAAGACGCTCACTCTACAATACGGCCAATTAAAGCAGGTATACCTCAAGGTAGCGTTCTTGGACCACTCTTGTACGTCCTTTTTACACAAGACTTACATATCCCAATAGAACCCTCTTCTATGATAACAACTTTAGCAGATGACACAATTCTTCTTTATTTACATAAAGACTTAGCTACAGCCTCTAATAAGCTTCAAAACATACTTGATAATACCAAAAAATGGTTTGACAAATGGGCCATAAAAATTAACGAAAACAAAACTACACAAGTTACCTTTACGACAAAAAGAGCTTTCGTGCCCATTCCTTTAAAAATAAATAATGTAGACATACCTATTGAGAAATCGGCCAAATACTAGGGAATTCACTTAGACAATAAACTGACTTGGAAGTTGCACATAGAAAAAAGCGAAATCAAATGAAAGAGAAATGTCGTCAATTGAGCTAGCTTATGAACAAAAAATCGAAGCTCTCTATGAGCAATAAACTTCTACTATACAAAAGCATCATAAAACCAATTTGGACTTACGGCCTTCAAGTTTGGGGCACATCCAAAACATCAAACATCAATATTATACAAAGGCACCAGTCAAAAATACTTCGACAAGTCACAACAGCGGAATGGTATATTTCCAACGCTGATATACACAGAGACTTGAAAATAAAGACTGTTAAAGAAGAAATAGTAGCAGTTAGTAGAAGCTACCACATCAGAATCCAGGCTCATTCTAACAACGAAATGTGTAACTTACCCATACTAGAGCTAACTAGTAGACGACGTCTAAAAAGAATTCGACCAGCTGACTTACCGAACTATCAATAAGCCAAATTTATTTAATTAAGAAATTGTTATTCACGATGTTATTCACGATAGATTCATAGATCTATTTTTTGTTTTAATTATAATTTAAAGAAATTGTTCTTTTAAATTAATTAAATTCCTATATCGATGTTATAATATGTACTTAATGTTGTTGTAGACAGATGTACAAAATTAATCATAGGAAAATAAAAAAAAAAAAAAATTCTGTTATAAAGTGGACTGCGTATTGTGAATAACTATTACACTAGTTTACAGTAAAAGTGGGATTCTTTCTAACCCACCTATTTCCATGTATTTTGGGGCGTAGATTTCAAAAATGGCCACCAAATTTTTCTTAAGAACCGAATAAATACTTTTTGTCTAACTAGCGTCGAAACACAGAAAAAATTGAAAAATTTTAATTTTTAACACCAATTTTGCGAGAGAGAAAAACTATTTTTATTTATTTCTACAATTTGTAAATTACGACAATTTTATTGCGAAAATATGAAGTCTATAAGTGTCCAAATCGGATAAAAAATGTGGAAGTTATAGCGCCTAAAGTAAAATTAGACAAATACATAATATGTGCTATGTAATATTTATTCAAGTTTTTTATCAGCGTTAACAGTGTCAAATTGATGGTTACGCTAAAAACGCTTAACAAATATAAAAAACATACACATATATACCCTATTGTCCCATTGGGAGCCAAACACATAATGAGACAATACGTAAGGAAACGAGCCAGGGATCAACACTGGTTTTTAAGGCAGGACTCGCGACTGGCCAAGTTATTAAAAGAGGGATTCAACTCTAAGGTTACAAAAGCATTAGTTAAGCTGGACAGAACCCAGCTAAGGATCATGATAGGACTCCTGTAGACTAAGGAAACAATTACATGTAATGGGTGTGGCAAGCTCTCCTGACTGTAGATTTTGTGACAGTGTGGAGGAAACTCCTATCCATATTCTATCAGAATGTGTAGCGACAGCCAGAAATAGAATCCTATTGTAAAGAGGATAAACACTCTACTCAGAGCAGGTTAGGCAAACCGAATCTATAAAAATGATTAGATTCATTCAAAGACTAGGGCTAGAATCAGTAATCTAGCCAGTAAGGGTGTACAACATACCTCTCTAGGTAGCAGTATGAATACCCATTTAAGCAATAATAGAAATACAATTTGTATCGGAATAAATATGTCTGATTTTATTTAAAAGAAAAACATGTATCACATAAAATATACTTCTCTAATTTTACTTTAGGCGCTACAACTCACACATTTTTTATCCGATTTGGACACTTGTAGGCTTTATATTTTCGCAATGAAATTGTCGTAATTTACAAATTGTAAAAATAAATAAAAATAGTTTTCCTCTCTCGCAAAATTGGGATTAAAAATTAACATTTTTCAAAACAGCATGAAAAATAAAATTTTTTCTGTGTTTCGACGCTTGGTACACAAAAAGTATTCATTCGATTTTTACAAACAGCATATCAAGTAATATGACAATAAGCTGTTTGCACCATCTATCCTTGCCATAAACCTGTTTAAGGCAATATCTTTTGAGTCACCCAGATTCTCAGGATCATCCTCAAATGGCATCTTTACAATGAAACGCCGATCTGCCGATCTCGATCTGTAGATTGAGTGAATAGTGGGGATTGTTGGTTCGTGGGGATTGTGGGGATTGTTGGCTCGTCTTAGTTGTCAATCTTCCAAAATCTTTTAATAATGTCATGAGAACTATCCTTAGTACATATGCCACATGTATTTGTTTGTGGTGTTTCTTGGTTTATCTTTTCGGCTACAATCAAACCAAGCGAAGTTTTTTAAAGGATTGGTAGTCCATAACCAATTCGCAATTGGCTTTCAGACAATAGCTGGTGGTAAAAAAATAAAACAAAACGTTCACTTTTCTGGAGTAATAAAATTTGGATCAGCCAATTGGATATTTTTTGGTATTGCCCAAACTGAAGTGTCGTATTGATATGTAGTTTGCATTGCTACAATAGTGGACAGTACAAAAGCTTCTAGCTGCAAAGAAAAAATAGCACATTCTTGATTGAAATTGTACATTGATCATTCTCTTTGGTGATCATTCCATTGGTGATACCTTTAATACACATGGATGCTTGTTTTGACGGAACACCTTGACGATTGACGAGTCGATCAGTGGTATGATTTAATTGTGACCCGGAATCGAAAATGGCCTTGCTCTTAGTACATTTACCAATTTGTTAAAATGTTTAACCTTGCAGCGCCCAATTGCACATAGCCTTTCTGCTGGATTCATATTCAAAACTTGGTCTTCTATTTTTTGCTGCGTGAGCAGTCGTGTCAAGATGCAGTAACGTGTTGTGTTTTTTATCGCATTTAGTGCAACATTTGGATGTGAATATTCTAGAGCTGCAATCGTCCTTAAAACAGTGCTTATATTCAAAACTTGGCTTTGTGCTTATATTGCGTGAGCAGTCGTATCACGATGCAGTAATGTGTTTGGTGATTTTTCGCAATTAGTTCAACATCTTGATGTGCATGTTTTAGATCTGTGATCACCCTTGAAACAGTAAAGCACAGTTTACGTCTTTTATTATTATTATTAATACTAAGTGTACCCTGCCCCGCTTCACTGTGGCAAATTGTGGTTGCATGCATAAAAAATTAATAAACAAAGCATAAATTACATATTCATTTAATTTTTTAACACTTGTGGGTATACAATGTTCTTTGTTTTTTCGTTCTCGGCATAAATGTAGAGGCTATCTGGTTCACCTACACGGGAACACTTAACAGAAAATTGTCCTAACCTAAATCTAAGCCACATAATTAAAAAAAAATGAAGAATCGAATTGGAAACTGCGATCTTTTAAATCGAAAAGGTGTATCGGTTGGAACTATGGGAGTTCGAGGAATGAGGAAATCTTCACCTTTGAATGGCCCCGTCAATATTGTTGCTTCCACTACATTGTTCATCAATTTCTTGACTGCGAGTCGCATGCCGTCGGTTAATTGGTGTTCCGCAACAGGATAATTGGCACACCTATCTTCAATTTCAGTATGTGTGGTGGCATCCGAGGCAAATCGAGTGAATTTAAAAATTCCGTTGGTTAATTGACGGCTTCCTCTAGTTCCACAACGGTGTCTATTGACTTATATGTAGTTTCATTCTGCTGATTTCGCGTTGTATATCTGCATTATTCTCAGCCGCTCAGTCTTTCGAATCGAATCCCGCTCTCCCTCAGTTATATTCAAAACCTCCCGTCTTCAAGTTTCTGCCCAAATTCGACCTGTTGGGTGGCATGACTTTGCTTATTAGTATTTAATTATTATTTTTCACCCTAGAACTCTAAAAACCATGAGAGATAGAGGAAAGTGATAAAAAAAATTTTTTATAGCCTTTTAAAGACGAAAATTTTTTATGATAACACTTTTCATTCCATCTGTCATAGATCTTAACCTAGAGCTATGAGAAGCAGTGAAGCCATTTTTCTCACACACATTTGGTGTTTTGTTTTAAAGTTCTGTACAGTTTATCATGCATTAGTGTTGACAGCCGGCAGGTGGCGCAGCAGTAGGGGCAGCTGACGGCCTGCAGGTGGCGCACCATTAGGGGCATGGGGAAACGCCAAAAAAAGTGATATATTTGCAAACGCAGATATGTTATCAACATAAAAAGTATATAAAAACCGAGTCCGAACCTCAACACATGTTGTGTCAAAATTATGGCTTAAACGGTTCAGAACTTTTCAAGTCTATAAGCCTCGTATAAACGAACAGAGCATTTTTATATATTGTAACATATATAGATTAATATTATTATTATTATTATTATTACTAAAATTGTATACAATGGTATACGAGCGCTTGTATTATTGCAAGGCTTACAGTTGAATTTTGAGGCTACAACTGGAGACGTCGTATACCCTATAAAGAATATATATTCTTGATCAGCTCGATGAGACGAATCGATCTAGCCATGTCCGTCTGTCTGTCTGTTTAATTCTTCGAATTTTTTAGGTGAAGATATGAAGTTATTCAGCTGAAAATTGGATCTTAAGGTTTTCTCGGCAACAACTACTTTGTATGTTCAATCGAAGGTGCCACTCCCATTTTTAGGTATAGCCCCCAAACAAACTTACAGTTTTTTTTAAATGTTTGTATGAAAAAACTTATTATTTATGAATGTGTTCATTTCAAAATATGTGAAAACACTTCTAAAGTCATCTTATGTCAAAATTAAGGTGCGACGCCCACTTCTGGGTATAGCCCACGTACAAACTAACCACTAAAGTAGTTATAATTTATGAATGTATTTACTACAAATTGGGTAAAAACACTTCTTATGCCATCGAATGTCAAATATAAGGTGCCACGCTATTTCTAAGGAGAGTCCCCATTCATATATACCGCCCATTTTTCGAGTTAATGTATGAAAGTAGTTATTATTTATGAATATATATTCACTCCAATCCGACATGCAAGGATATGACAAGGATCCGGTCACTGTAACATACACCCCATTTCATTATTTTATTTTTTCAAGAAATTTATACTTATATCTTTATTTAAACTTAAAATTTTTACATATATGCTTTTGATTTGAGCTTTAACTTGAGTTTTCCCACCCAACCCCTTTGCGGAACATAATCTATGTCACTAAAGATCATACATGAACTAATTAAAAATTTGTGTGGTGGGTATTTGAACTTCGGTTCTACCGAAGTTAATGTGCTTCCTTGTTTAATTTGTGTTAGTAAGTTACTTAAAGTCGACTTAGGCAACAGCAAGCTATGTTGGGATTTTAAGAACTATATTAAAATAACGGCAAACGAGCGACCCGTCGCCTTTTGGGATTTATCCATTGTTGCTGTTGTGCTCTTTTAAACGTGGTGAAAGCTAGACTTCCAATTATTCTAAATGTTTCATTCACATAACTAAACAGAAACAAATTTGGTGATTTCACAATAGCCCATATTGAAAATCCATCAACATGCATGTTTTTAATATATTTTTAACATTATTGCCAGAATATCAAGATCTATACTTTGAGTATTATTAAGCATCATAGTTTTGAATTTATTGTCCAAGAAATGGCATTTTTCATAGAATATCATATATGGATATGTTATTTGGAAGACATTTAATTGATAAAACCCTTTGCCAGATAACTGGCAGTTCTATTTCTTTCTGTTTTGCTGCTATGTTCACTCAACTATTCCATAAAAAGGGCTTTGCGATTATTCAAGCTATAAGTTTTTAACATTTGATATTTAGAAATATGGGGTTGTCTTGTATATTTTCCATCTGGCCTTAAAAATCCAGCACGTCGAGATTTTGAGGAATTTTTTTGATCATATATATAGGGTGGTTAAATTTCAAGGGCCGATGTTGAATGTGAACCACACCTAAACGTCAAGCTTTTTTCTGCATTTCTTTTGACATTTCTCAACTTCAGACTAACTCAATTTGAACCATGGAAAGATACACTCGATACAATCGAGCAACGCGCTAAAGTTATTCAGGCCTAATATGAAAATGGGCGTTCAAATCAAAATGCATATCACAGCTAACGTAACAATGGCTCTTTTGCGCGAAATATTTGATGGCCGAATAATCTCACGTCGCGGCGATGTCAACTGGCCGCCAAGATCATGTGATTTGACACCGTTGGACTTCTTTGTTTGGGGTTATTTGAAAGAAAAGGTGTACGCCAATAAGCCAACAACAATTCAAGAGCTATAGGATGAGATAATTCGGCACATTAACTACATTGAACGTCAATTCTGCCTCAGCGTCATCGAAAGTTTAGACCATCGGATGGACGAGTGCCGCCGAAGCCGTGGCGGCCATTTGGCCGATCTTTTGTTCCATACATAATTGAGTCATACCAATATATCATAATAACAAGAAAAAACGTTAACTTCGGTGGAACCGAAGCTTAAATACCCGTCACACGAATCTTTGATTAGTTTATGTGTGATCATCAGTGGCTTAAATATATTTATAAATATATATTCGAAAATAATTACTTTTTCATACATTTGTTCGAAAATAATCGATAAGTTTGTATGGGGACAATGGCTAAAAATGGGCGTGGCACTTTGGTTTTGTTATTGGATGTCATTAGAAGTGTTATTACCCAAATTTGAGTGAATATTCTCATAAATAATACCTATTTTTATACAAAAATTCGAAAATGGGCGGTAAATTTGTATGGGGGCTATAGCTAAAAATGGGCGTGGCAGCTTGGATTTGACATTGGATGACATTAGAAGTATTTTTTTCCAACTTGGAGTGACTACATTCATAAATAATAGCTATTTTCATAGAAAAAATCCGAAAAAAAACGGTAAGTTTGTATGGGGGCTATACCTTAAAATGGGCGTGGCACTTTGATTTTAACACTTGAACTGCTTAGGACTGAGAAAAGCTTAAGTTCCAGGTCAATATCTTTAAAACTGAGCGAATGAAACGCATACATACAGACAGACAGACGGACAGACAGACGGACAGACAGACGGAAAGACAGACAGACAGACAGACAGACAGACAGACAGACGGACATGGCTAGATCGACTCGTCTCGTCGAGCTGATCAAGAATATATATACTTTATAGGGTCTAATATGTCTCCTTTAATGCGTTATAAACTTTCTGACAAAATGATAATACCCTCCACACTGTGTGTGACGGGTATAAAAATAAATGTCAATAATTTCCTTAATAATTCATGTTTTACTCAAAATCAACATCGGCCCTTGAAATTTAACCACCCTATAGAAGATGAATCTGAGCTTTAACCTTCCGTTACAAGAGCAGGGCGTGGAATCAATAGCGCATTTTGATCGAGAGCAACTTTTTATGAATAAGTTTTGAATAAAAAATGTCAAATGTATTCTTAAACAGTTCATTCATAAAAAGATAGAAGTGGTCGATTTTTTAACTAAATTGCTTCCTTATTGTTTTAAAATAGCGAAGAAGTGTTCTGACACTCCTTGTCAGGTAATTGCCAGCGCATACAGTTATGGGTGGCTATTGACGAAACCTGCAAAGAAACATTCAATGCATCTCAACAATAAAAACGCGTTCCGATTTTATAAATTATAAATAACGAGTGCATAAAACTCAAACTTTAATCCACTTTGAATAAAATAACAATTTTACTAAACTTTAATAAAAAACGTTTACGTTGGTGGGTGCAGTTGCGTACGCGGGGAGTTACAAATTTATACTAACTCAATGAAAAATAAACTCTATCTCAACAACCAAAGAGAGGCAGGAGAGCAAGACGGTCGGCAAAGTCAGAGCGCAATTTTGGGTAAAAAGAAATACACCACGAATTCAAAATTGGCGTTTACATTACTGCCGCCATGCAGCATCACTGCAAAAAATCTGAACGATAATTTTGCGTACATATCAAAACAATTAGTTAACAATTTCAATCAAACAAATTTTAAGAAAAAATGTTTAACTAAACTCGCTAACTGCTAACTAACACCACTCCGGCGCTCCCTTGGAGGGCTGAGCGTTATTCTCCAAACGCGCTTCAACCTTTATATCAAGGCCGGGCCACACGCAAAAAAAGAAGGTTTGCACTAAAAGCCACAAAATCCCGATTTTTAAATGCAGAAGGGCTGTGGTACACATTTGCAGATAATAGAGTGGGCTTGGTGTGGTCGGCAAACTCAACTCCACTCTTCTGGATATGGCCGAAATCTCGAATTTTGTAATGTTTGGAAAAGTATTCCATCGTAGGGGAGCGAGGCTGTACCAAAACTCGCCGGTCGTTCAAGAGAACTACAAGCGCACATATCAGCCTAAGCCGAGTTGTTTGCTAGGAAACGATTCCAGGACAGTGCCGTGGACAGAAGGCGTCTCATAGGCACCGTAACACAAATGTGGCACAAACATCCAGCTCCTCTCCTCTTGTACTCTTTAAAATTTTAGCACGTCTTAAGAAACTTTTAAGTGGGTTGACACCACGATATTTTTTCCGCTTCATTGATAGCTAGAGATACAACGATCGTCTACGTGATCACATTAACACATTGGCTTCGGCTCTCACTGTCAACACAAGCAGAAGGCGCCTCAAGAGACTCCATCCAGTTGATCTACCTACGCGGCAATAGATCCCAATCCAGATGACTTGCCAACACAACGTTAGACTCAAATATTGATACATTTTTGAATATATATTTAGCATAATATCTCTGTCATTTTTGTTTCTTTTTCAATAATATGTTTAAAGTTGCTTCAGTGGAATGCTCAACCAAATAACTAAATAAAAAAATAAAAAAAAAATAAAATTTATGCACGTCTTAAGAAATTTTTAAGTGGGTTGACACCACGATAATTTTTCCGCTTCATTGATAGCTCTCGCTGCTCCCCCCAATGGTCAAAACAAGACCGTGGGTGAGACAGGCGAAGAACGATGATAACGGATCTTATCGTCAAAATCGTTGACGTCGTCTCAACACCTCTCGTAGACGAAAAATTTTATTAGTGGTGCCAGAAAGTCATTTGGCTTTACTTTTCTCTGCGCTTTTCTCTCCGGATTAGATGGCCATCTCAAAAAAACAAGAAAAAACGTTAACTTCCGTAGAACCGAAGCTTAAATACCCGTCACACGAATCTTTAAAGAGTTTATGTGTAATCATCAGTGGTCACCCAAGTTTACACACAATATTAAGTTCAAATTTTGAGCTAAAAATACAGATATGTATAACAACATATTTCTCGAATATATCTGGAAATGGCCGGTAAGGTTGAATGCAAGAAACACCTGAAAATGGGCGTGGCACCATGATATTTGAAGAGTTTTTACCCAATATGGAGTAAATACATGAATAAATAATAACCATTTTCATACAAAAAATCGAAAATGGTCCGAAAGTTTGTATGGGGGCTATACCAAAAAATGGGCGTGGCACATCTGATTTGACATTGGATGACATTAAAAGTGTTTTTAACCAAATTTGAGTGAATATATGCATAAATAAATAGTATTTTTTACAAAAAATCGGAAAAATCGGAAAAAACGGAAAGTTTATATGGAGGCTATGCCTAAAAGAGGGCGTGGCATTTTGGTTTTGACACTGGATGACAAAAGAAATGTTTTTACACAATTGGGAGCGAATAGATTCATAAATAATTACAATTTTTATACAAAAAATCTGTTAAAAACGGTAAGTTTGTATGGGGGCTATACCTAAAAATGGGCGTGGCACCTTGGTTCTGGTATACAAACTAACTAGGAGCACAAAAACCTTAAGTTTCGAATTTCAGGTCAATATCTTTAAAACTTTTCGAGTAACAGCCATCGCAACAGACAGACGGACAGACGGACAGACAGACGGACAGACAGACGGACATGGCTAAATCGATTCGTCTCATCGAGCTGACCAAGAATATATATACTTTATAGGGTCTCCGATGTCTCCTTCCATGCGTTGCAAACTTTCGGACAAAATGATAATACCCGTTCACACTATATGTGACGGGTATAAAAATAGGCCAGCGGGACAAACGCACAAAGTTGAAATAAACTTAAACCTGCAGTGGAAGTTTCGGGGGGTAGAAATTAGAACATTGGCTGCAGTGTTCCAGTGAAGCAGTGAGTGATGAGGCTTGAGGCCCTTAGAACACTTGTACAAATTCGTACACTCCCTCATCATATGACTGAGTGCCAAGCAATTCAAACACAATTGCTTCTCTCTTACAAATTCGATTCTTTACAAAGGACTTAGACCCAAAAATCTAGAGCATCTACTTAAAACATGCTTGAACGACCCACTCATTCGACGCTGACTCGTTGCATTACTCTGAAAAATACGCTTCGGATTACTGTTGAACTCAAAATTGTAGAATTTGTAGAGCTTGGTTTCGAAAAACTGAGGAGACTAGAAACAGTTTCTAGAGTCTGAAATCTGCCCGTTTTAAATATGTCCACCTTTATCCACTTCGGGATTGATCTTTTGTTAACAATAGATTGCTCCAAAAAAGTTAGGATAGCATCGGGAAGGTGAGTGGAGCACAATAACACTAAAATAGCATCTCAGTTCTCTTTACTAATGCTATTAGCTTCCAAACTTGAAATGGCTTTGTTTATTTCCCGCTGTAGCTGTTTAATGGCCGCGTCATTCTCTTCAGCTACTGGCTCTAAATTAAACCATGCCTTGAGCTGTCTATTCACTAACACGAGTTTATTCTCGTATCTGTCATTAAGATTCTGCCAGTTCGAGTCCATTATTGGTCAGCGGAGATCTATTAACAATTTCACGAGCTTCACCACGAGTTTTCTGTTTCAGGTGATACAACTTTTCTACTGGTTGTAGTCTACAATAGTATAGATAAGTGGCCGTGAACATGTCACGAAAACTTGGCCATAAACTATAATCACCATAAAATAAGTCTGTGTCACATGGGGGAAGAGAAACATTTTGTGCCACTGTTGGCGTCTCTTCGCTACCACAAGATTTTGTAGATCTATCTTTCCCGCCTACCAGTTCATACGTAATGTCAAGTAAAGAAGCACAAGCCACGTATGTGCCAAAACAAACGGACTGTCTGGTTTTTATCAGATCGATATCCAAATCTTTACCTATTTCAACGAATGCCAAAGACATCTCAATTCTTCCTTATAAATCTCTATTGAAAACGAAGTCTGCTCTTCTGACTTAATTGCTTTACATTGCGACTCAAAACGCAACAACTCCACAATTAGCGAAATGGTTAAATTTGATAACAGACGTCTTTTTGGTCACACTCAAAATAAATTACTACCCAAATAAACACAAGAAAAAACAAGAAAATAGTTAACTTCGGTTCAACCGAAGCTTATATACCTGTAACACATCATTTGACGCGGATAGATCTTCGTGTGCTGCATTTGTATTATATTTTATCTTAAAACAGTAAACAAATTAAAAACATTTTTAAAAATTTGAACCAATTTTAAACAGAATATTTGGCATGGTATAAGAAGCATTTATACCATATTTGAAGCCATTCGCTTTAAATACATATTTTTTTCTTACAAGAACTTGACAAAATGTTGTACTTTTGTATGGGAGCTATACTTAAAAGTGGGAGTGGCACATTTAGCACATGCTTTTAACCTTAGAAGGTACACAGGACCTCGAAAAGCTTAAGATTAAAATTTCAGCTTAATATCTTTAAAACTGAACGAATAAATCACGAAGCAACAAAAAGACAGACAGACTGACAAACGGACTGACGGACGGACAGATGGACTTACAGACAGACGGACATGGCTAAATCGGTTCGTCTCGTCGGGGTGATCAAGAATATATTGTATATACTTTATAGGGTCTTCGATGCCTCCTTTAATGCCTCCCTAATGCGTTACAAACCTTCCGACAAACTGAATATACCTGTTTTACAAAAAAAAAACTTATGAGTAAAAGGGAAAAAAAAAAGGAAAACCCAAATTCAAAAAAAACAATCAGATAGAAATTTATAAATATCGTTGCTAAATTGAACAACTAAACAAACTCTAAGCCCCACAAACAATATCCAAAGAATCAACTAAAAACTTACATAGATGTACGCCTGAATCTCAATAAAATCTAAATAAAGCAAACCAATTAAAACACAATTTAATGGTTGCAAATTACAATGAGAATTAAAATAATTAGAGATATAAATTTAATTTAAATATTATTCAAAAATACTTAAACCTAAATTTTTGCAACACCGTATTTGTGTTCAAATGGTAAAATTTACTGTTTTCTTCAAATTAATAATTGCACTTGTTGTTGTTTTTTATTTATAAAATATAAAGTAATAAAAAACCACTTCTTTGTTGCTAAACAAAACATAAATAAGGCAACGACACTTTGTCGTTACATAAACATTAATAAATTAAACTCAAGTGCTCAGCACATTTCAAGTGCAATGAAATATGATCGCACTTGAATGTAGCTGGCCGCGGCCAAAGCATAGTCAGCATAATTGCCGGCTATTGACCGCTTACAAAAATGTATATGCATAATACTCTCCCCCCTGCTCCGTGCTTAGAATATATTCGATGTACGCTGCAGCTCTGCCGTCGGCTTCACTGACGTAGCAGCGCGCAGCTTAGCTATGTAAAATACTAATAACCAAAATTCATTCATTCACTAATCAATCGAAGAAAGAAAGTTGACTTGCTCTGTGTAGAGCAAGTCGTTCACTCAAAAAAATCAAAACGGTTTTATTAATCATATAATAAAGGAACAATATTATATGGCGACCGTGACAAGTGTCACGAGGATCTCCAATCGGCGAGATTAAGCGAAAAGGATATAACAACAAAAAAAAAATCAAAAAATCATCAAAAAGGAGACTGCAAAAAAAAAAAAAAAAAAATTCAATCATCAAGACGGGGAAAAACTACAACAACAACAGCGGCAGATGGCATCATTGACGTTTTCGGAATCAATTTGAAGAACATCAAGAAAAGATGAGTGGACTGCAGCTGGAGGAAGAATATTAAAGGACTAAATAACAATAAATTTCTGAGTGAGTAGAGTGTACAATTTGCAAATGTAATGTCTGTACGCATCACACTAGATGAGTACAGACAGCGCAAGTTAGCAAAAGAAATTGCTAAGACAAGATAATATTAACAATAAAAAAGAAAACCAAGAAATCGTGGTGGCATACGGCTGCGAATTAAGAAACGCAAAGCCGAAATTTGTGCAAGACTATATAATAGCACAAAGCCCCCGACTTGGGAAACTGCCAAGAAACTAGCGGACGAATTAGATTTGCTAGAGGCAGAAGAGCGCAATTACAAAAATAAAGCAAGTACACCTGCTCCTCATTGTTTAAGAAATTTATTAATACCTATACCTCCTCCAGCTACCAAAGAACTTCCGGAACTTACAGAGAGATGCCCTGACGACTGCGCTGGACCTTTTTACGACCCGGCCTGTGCGATGACCTGCACCGGCAACGCTGGCCAAGCCAAGGCAGCCAACTAATTTAAAAAAAAAAAAAATTTTGTTTGTAATGACCCCCACTGTGTTGTGTGAGTCAAGGTAGCTTCAAATAGGCAGGATAAAATTTGTTAACTAGAAATAAAAACAAAAAAAAAAAAAAAGGAATTTTCAAACACAAATTAATATAAGACTATAAATTAAATTAAAAAAAAATTAAAGATATTAAAACTTTTAAATTATTAAAAAAAATTAATGAATTCTATATCGAAAAACGATAATATTTATAAAATTAATTATAAAATGGGTTTAATAGATAGTAAATCAGTAGACTCAACAGCTAATGTAATAAATAAAGTTGAAGTCGAAAAACTAGATTTACATCTAATATATACTTTTGTTAATTATAATTGTAATAATAATGTCTGCAAATGTATTATATAAAATGTACAAAATACATAACAAATGTATTAAAAAAAAATATATGAGTCAAGCAAATGACTTAGACAAAATTTGAAATTTAAAAAAAAAATTTAAAAAAAATTTAAAACAAAATTTGTTTAACAATATATTAAGTTTTAATAAAAAACGTTTGCATACAAAGATATATAACCTGCACAATGGCAGAATAATTTTTAATAAAACTATTAAAAAGAAGTAAAAAAAAAAAAAAAAAATTTTTTATTAAATAAAATATGAATGATCCAAATAGACCTACCCACTTACAAAAATATTTACCATTCGTAGAACATCTACTTCAGTACAAGGTAAAAAATA
The DNA here is from genome assembly GCA_018903435.1 of Leucophenga varia. NCBI lineage: Eukaryota > Metazoa > Arthropoda > Insecta > Diptera > Drosophilidae > Leucophenga > Leucophenga varia. The sequence goes on along the minus strand of JAEIFJ010000301.1, from coordinate 173,482 downwards.
ATAAATTATATAAAATCAGGGACTGGCTTCAATTTAATAGGAGATTTAAAGACAAAACGGTAGTAGATAATATTGAGAAAGTAATTTTTGCTCAATATAAATTTTTATCAAGAAGCATGAATGTACCACTATGGGTAAAAGACCTATTTAAAGAAACTGATATTATTGATTTGAGCTCAGATAGTGAGGACTCAGAAATTGTATGTATTGATTGAAATAAAATTGTAAACATAATATTTTTAATGATATATATATAAGATTTAAATAAAAAGAAACAATGAATTAAGAAACAACAATTTTTAAAATTTTTTTTAAATGGAATGGCAAGAGATTTATTCATCAATTACGGAAATCAAGTCTAATTTTGACAGATCATATAAATGTCTAACTCAAAACAGAGAAACATCAACAAGTACTATATATAAACACGCTAAGGTGTTGGTTGATAGTTTCAATGAGGCTAGACAATTAATATATGATTATAGAGAAAAAATAAAATGTGATCATTGGTCACAGCTGTCAAAAATTTTAAACAAATTAAGAGATAACTTGCTGATAATAAAAACTAAGCACAATTTAGATATTAAAATACCTAATGTGCTAAATACAGCAGTATCTCTAGTAGCAATTGAAACAGATAAAAAGGAAAAACGGGATAGCACTTCTGGTTCCGACGACTACGAAGAAACGGAATTTCAAGAAACAGATATAAATAATCTGACAATCCCGGCAGTGATTACAATAACTGAATCGGAAGATTTTGATATTACTTCCAAAGAAAAATCAAGCATAACGGAATATAAACAAATCGAAATGGCACAAAACACTGTTGAATTTATTAGGACAGCCTCCTCCATATTACCGGAGTTCGATGGCAAAGCTGATAATTTACAAAGCTTCAAAGATGCTTTGGAATTAATTGATTCACTTAAAGGCGGTCATGAAGCAACCGCAATAAGCTTGATTAAAACAAAACTAAAAGGACATGCTAGAAATTTGATTAGCGATGAAAGAACAATCGCTGAAATTATAGCAAAATTATCAAAAACTGTAAAAGGAGAATCCGTGGAAGTACTCTCCGCGAAATTATTAAATCTACAACAAAAGAGCAAAACTGCCAACAATTATACACAAGAAGTTGAGCAGTTGACAAAAGCTTTAGAAGGAGCATATATCAATGACGGAATGAGCTATGAGTTAGCAAATAAATATAGTACAGCTCAAGCCATAAAAGCAATGACTAAAAATTGCGCTATTGATAAGGTAAAACTTATCATGCAGGCAGGCACATTCAATAACATGAATGATGCTATATCCAAATTCGTTGATAGTTGCACTGAAGCAACAGGACAAGCTAACACAGTACTTTATTTCCAAAATAGTTCTCACCGTGGCGGAAACCGTGGTAGAGGTAACTATAGAGGCCGATCCTACAACAGAGGCGGCTACAGGAACAATAATAATGGAAATAGGAATAACAGAGGAAATCGTCGAGGCAGAGAGGCGGACAAAACAGAGGACGTGGTCAACCGACACAGGTTAGAGTTACACAAGGTAACTCGGAAAACCCACAAACCCCCTTGAGCAACCCGCAGTAAAGATATTAAACATAAATCTAAGTCTCAGTAGTTTAATTAAAATAAATATTAAAGAAAACAATTTTGTAATAACATTACTAGTAGATACTGGAGCAAATGTCTCAATTTTAAAAAATAATAATGTAAATGCCAATATAAATCAAAACTATAAAACAAACATAACAGGTATTGGTCAGGGAACAATACAGTCAATTGGACAATCTACTATTGATTTACTTTTCGATTACTTTGTAATCGCTCATGATTTCCAAATTGTACAAAACGATTTTCCCATACCATGTGATGGAATTATTGGACTAGACTTCATTAGAAAATATAATTGTATAATAGATTACCAACATGATGAATTCATCATGAAACCAAATTCACTTAATTATCAAATTCATGTACCATTATTGCATAATGATATTGATAATTCAATATTATTACCAGCTAGATCGGAAGTATTGAGAAAAATTTCACTTTCGTCAAATGAAGAAACTGTATTAATACCAAACCAGGAAATTCATCCAGGTGTATTAATAGCTAACAGTTTAGTAACTTGCAATAGTGCAATAGTTCGTATTCTAAATACAACCAATAATATAATAAAAATACAAAATCCAAATATTCAATTTGAATCTATTCAAAATTACGAAATTAAAACTCAAACTTCAAATGCAACTAATAGAAGTAACGAAGTCCTAAAAAGATTAAAATTTCCTGATCAATTTAAAAATAAGCTTACTGAATTATGTACTAAATATAGTGATATATTTGGTCTTGAAACAGAAGCAATTTCAAGTAATAATTTTTATAAACAAAAATTAAGATTGGCAGACAAAACTCCAGTATACATAAAAAATTATAGAAATGCAGAATCGGAAAAGCCAGAAATAAACAGACAGGTCGAAAAATTAATAAAAGATGGTATAGTTGAACCATCTATTTCAGAATATAATAGCCCACTGCTCTTAGTACCGAAAAAATCTCTCCCAAATTCTAATGAAAAAAAATGGCGTTTAGTAGTTGATTATCGCCAAATAAACAAAAAACTCTTAGCAGATAAATATCCTCTGCCAAGGATTGAAGAAATCCTAGACCAACTAGGACGAGCAAAATATTTTTCATGTTTGGATCTTATGTCAGGTTTTCACCAAATAGAATTAGATGAAAAATCTAGAAATATAACATCATTTTCCACGAACACTGGTTCTTATCGCTTCACGCGATTACCTTACGGCTTAAAAGTAGCACCAAATTCGTTTATGCGAATGATGACACTCGCATTTACCGGTCTTGAACCATCACAAGCATTTCTCTACATGGATGACTTAGTAGTCATTGGCTGTTCTGAACAGCATATGTTTAAAAATTTAACTAATATTTTCGATTTATGTAGAAAACGCAATTTAAAACTAAACCCAGAGAAGTGTTCTTTCTTCATGCATGAGGTTACATACCTAGGCCATAAATGTACAGACCATGGCATCCTACCGGATGATAAAAAATACGATGTTATAAAAAACTATCCAGTTCCAACGGATGCGGATAGTGCACGAAGATTCGTGGCGTTTTGTAATTATTACAGACGATTTATTCATAATTTCGCACAATATTCACGTCATTTGACTAGACTGTGCAGAAAAAACGTTCAATTCGAATGGACCAAAGAATGCAATGACGCATTTAATTATTTAAAGAAAGCATTAATGAAACCGACATTATTACAATACCCTGATTTCAGCAAACAATTTTGCATAACCACAGATGCAAGTAAACATGCATGTGGTGCGGTATTATCCCAAGAGTATAACGGTATGCAACTACCAGTTGCATATGCGTCAAGATCTTTTACACAAGGAGAAAGTAATAAATCAACTACAGAGCAGGAATTAGCTGCAATTCATTGGGCAATAAAACATTTCAGACCTTATGTTTATGGCAGACACTTTTTAGTAAAAACTGATCATAGACCATTAACATTTTTATTTTCAATGAAAAATCCGACGTCTAAACTTACGAGAATGAGACTAGATTTAGAAGAATATCAATTTACGGTAGAATACCTCAAGGGGAAAGATAATCATGTTGCAGATGCATTATCTAGAATCAACATTGACACATTAATAGAAATGAATAGGAGCATAACATTGGTTCAAACGAGATCATCAAAACAACAGGAAAAAATCTGCGCAGATGATAAATTAATATTGCAAAAAGAGAAAAAGGAGCCCAAAGTCTATGAAGTCGTTAGCAATAATGACGTTAAGAAATTTGTAAAACTAAAATTCACAAAATCCAAATGTTTATTTAAACAAGGAAAAAGAATTATGTCACAATTTTCGATTAATGATTTGTATACTAATGAAAAATTTGATTTAGGTCAATATTTTCAAAGGCTTAATACAGAAGCCGGTTTACATAAAATTGTTAATTTACAAGTGTCACCAAGTGAACAAATTTTCGAATTTGTATCACTAAATGAATTTAAAAATATGGGCAATAAATATTTAAATAAATTAAAAGTAGCGCTACTAACGAAGGTGACTAAAATAGACAAAAATGACGAAAGTCAAATTAAAGCAATACTGTTGAAATATCATGATGATCCAATAGAAGGAGGTCATACAGGGATTACGCGTACCTTGTTAAAAATTAAGAAATATTATTATTGGCCCCAAATGACTAAAACAATTACAAAATATGTGAAAACTTGTATGAAATGTCAACAAGCAAAAACAACTAAACACACTAAAGCTCCAATGATTATAACCAATACACCAAATACGGCATTTGACACAGTCTTAATTGATACAATCGGACCATTACCTCGATCAGAGAATGGAAATGAGTATATAGTAACTATAATATGTGATCTTACAAAATATTTAGTTACAATACCAGTAACAGACAAAAGTGCAAAAACAATAGCTAAAGCTATTTTCGAAAATTTTGTATTAAAGTACGGTCCTATGAAGACGTTCATAGCAGACATGGGTACTGAATATAAAAATTCACTCATAAATGACTTGTGCAAATATATGAATATAAATAATATACACTCAACAGCACATCATCATCAGACTCTAGGAACAGTAGAAAGAAGTCATAGAACATTTAATGAGTTTATTCGCTCATACATTTCAATTGACAAAGATGATTGGGACATATGGTTGAATTATTTCACCTATTGTTTCAATACTACTCCATCAACAGTACACGAATACTGTCCATATGAACTTGTTTTTGGTAGATTACCAAGACAGTTCACCGAATTCAATAATATAACTAAGATAGATCCTATATATAACATAGATGATTACGCTAAAGAATTTAAGTTTAGATTAGAAATAGCATATAAAAGAGCACAAACTTTAATATCTATAGAAAAAGAAAAGAGAAAAAAAGAATATGACAAAAAGATAAATGATATAAAATTGGAAATTGGAACATTAGTTATGTTACATAATGAAACAGCACATAAATTAGAAAATAAATATTTAGGACCATATAAAGTTATAAGCATAGAAGATAGGAATAATATAAAAATAGATGTAGGAAAGAAAAAACCACAAATAGTTAATAAGAATAGGCTAAAAATATTCAAAAAGTAGTTTAGCTCGAGCATAGGATATATATATAAAATTTTTTAGGTCTGATCAACCAAAATTTAATAAAACAAAACAATAAAATAAAAAAAAAAAAAAAAAAATTTTATAAATAATAAACTTTCAAATTTCTTTATATATTCTTATTGTACGCAAACATTTTTATTAATACAAATATATAAATTTATATTAAAAAAAAAAAAAAATTTTTTTCTATTAATACACATATATATTTTCATTTTAAAAAAAAAAAAAACATTTTTTTTTTCTTAAAATTAAAATTAAAAACTAAAATAAAATAATAAAAAAAAAAAAATATATTAATTAAAATAACTTGCAAAAATTTTTGCTTATCAACTTCCTGCAGCAAATGCTCTTAATAGCTCTGAAATAGAGATCAAAACAAGCTATTGGAAGGTTTTCCGAAAATTTAGTGTTGTTTTTCAAAATATTGCTTGGATACAATCTGGAAAAATCGTTAATGCAAAAATATCAGCAGACTCTGATTTTTACAAAGGCGCAGCAAAAAACAAAGATATGGCAAACAATGATGTTATAAAAAAACTTAGGTTAGAAAAGTTGAACCTATTAAGCATGGACAATTTTGAAATAATTTTTACGGATGGATCAGTCAAAGATGGTTTCACAGGTGCGGCTTGTTTTTATGCGAAAACAAATTATATTCAAAGTGTATTTACTGATAGAAACACTTCATCGTTAACAGCAGAGTTGCTAGCAATTGACTTAGCTGTAGATTTAGCAATATTAAGACACTTCACCAAAGTCGCTATTCTAACGGATAGTCTTAATGCAATACTATTGCTGGAGGCAGATGCACCTGATAATTATATTGCTCGTAACATCTTAGAAAAAATTCATAATTCAAGTATATCCAGCGTTGCCTTTCATTATATACCAGGTCACGCAAATTTCAAAGAAAACGAAATTGTTGATGCGGCTGCAAAATCCGCAAGAATTTCTGGGACGTATGTGAATATAAAATGGACTTTGAAGGATGCTATTACGTACATTTATAACAGCCTATGGACTGAATGGTCAAGGGAGTACAACAATTTTTTGTACTGAAAAAAACTCAACATTCTGCAAATTGTATCCTCATACCGTTAACAAACCATGGTTTAAGACCAAGCAACACAATCTATCAAGTTCGGAAATCAAGCTAATAAATCGACTATTAACTAACCATTCTTTTGATAAAAATACATTATATAAAATGAATGTTGTTCCAGACAATATATGTAGTTTTTGTGACGGTGTGGAGGATGCATCCCATATAATATTTCAATGTCGGAAATATGACCCGACTAGGTATAATTATAATTCACTAAAGAACAATAATAATTTAATGGAGTTTTTTAATGTGGAATCACCAAGTAACTACAAAGACATAGTTCTTTTTCTCAAAGATATAAACATTAAATTGTAAATTTATATAATAAAATTTTTATTTCTGTATGGCGTTATGACTTTAGTCTGGCCAATTTTTTGCATGAATTCATTTTAATTGTATTCATGCTTTAACTAAAAAATAAAAAAAATAAAAAAAAAAAAAAAAAAAAAACTACATATATATATTACGTTATTTTTAAAAAGGAGGGAGATGTAGTATGCACATATATGAAGTAATTAAACAGCAACACTTTGTTGCTAAACAAAACATAAATAAGGCAACGACACTTTGTCGTTACATAAACATTAATAAATTAAACTCAAGTGCTCAGCACATTTCAAGTGCAATGAAATATGATCGCACTTGAATGTAGCTGGCCGCGGCCAAAGCATAGTCAGCATAATTGCCGGCTATTGACCGCTTACAATGTATATGCATAATACTCTCTGCTCTGCTTAGAATATATTCGATGTACGCTGCAGCTCTGCCGTCGGCTTCACTGACGTAGCAGCGCGCAGCTTAGCTATGTAAAATACTAATAACCAAAAATCATTATTCACTAATCAATCGAAGAATAAAGTTGACTTGCTCTGTGTAGAGCAAGTTGATTTAAATGAGTGTAACGTATAAAGTAATGAAAAGAAAGGGCGGATACCCTGTCAAGTATCGTTACAAGTAATCACTAGTTTGCTGAATGCAATAAGCCAAGGTACTCGGAAAGTTTAACAAAAAAAAAACGAGTCAAACGCAAAGAATGCAAAAGCGAAAACGTGGTAACACGAAAGTTCCACTATTTAAAATAAATATAGTTATTTAAATTAATATATTTGCTATTGTTCTGAAGAGTTAAAAATTATAAAAGATTTATTCAGTAAGTATTCTACAGAACGAAAGAAGAAACTTATTTTAACAGTTTAATCAAATTTAACAGCGGAAACTGCAATAAGTATTTTGGTTGGAAATTTGATAATTTGCGCAGTCATACCCTAACAAAGTTAGTGAGACGGATCAGAGCATATTAATTGGACAGCGAAACTCGTCGGAAGGTGTTCGGTCAAATATTGTTGGTAGGGACTTGCCGGAAAGTATCCAGCCACTTGCCGCACCGCAACATATAACGCCAGGTTAAAGCACATTTACCGACCGTGGGGACGTCATCAGCGCTGGACATCAATCGTCAAATAAATATAACAATATTCTACAAAACTACAGCGACTACGACGAACACCCAGGTTTTTATAAAATAAGTTTTCGGTTAGAGAAAGATAATCTTTAGGCGTTTTGACTGTGTTGGTGGCCGGCACATACCGAAGCCTCCGCTTCATCCGCTGGTGAAGTGGAGTGCAACATATTTATGAAATAGATACACCACAAAGTATATAAAGATGATGTAGAAGAGATAACCTCACTTGAAATATGCTTAGTATATATGTAAGCACGTTGTGAGTTAACCTCGAATAATTTTACACACGGTGATTGATGTCTTTGGACCACTATAATCTTGAAGAGGAGTCTGCCAGCAAATTTAAGCAAAGTGGAAAGAATACGAACAGATTTAAAACAAATATGGTGCAGCGTGTGAAAACAAATTAAATTAATAAGGTATTACTAATAGTCGTACATATATCTGCCATGTCACTGACCGCCTCAAAGAAGACTTTAACTGTAGCAGATATTTAGATATATGATACTTAAAATTAGATATATAGACTCCAAAATTTATAAATTAACCATTAACTACTAACTAATGTCATGCTTTCGAGAGCATGCCGAAATCATCATAGTTTGAAGTGTTATATGAATTAAGATATAAAATTTGTAAAATACCGAGTAGGGCAGATGAGATTATGTAAAGTTCATATGTCGAAGAAAAAGGGGATAGGAGCAACATAACATTCGTTATAATCATTTCTAATATCAAAATAATTATGTTTGATGTCTAATAATCGTACGTTGAGCGCTCAAGTAGGGATTATAGGCTTGTGTATTGCTTAATACCACAATTTTAAGAACGCATATTGAGTACACTTTTGAATCAGATTGTTGTTAGTTGACTCCCACTCAATTTTTCTTTTATCGTTGAATTTCCTCTGCTGCAACTTTTGAAATAGTATTCCAATAGGAGTTAAATATTATATATTTTCTTATTATAGATATTATAAGTATCTGTTGACCAATAGGTCGTATTTTTGTTGTAATGATTTACTATTGTATTGTGATGTAATTAGCCCTTTATACGAATATATTATAAAGATAGGTTTAATTATAATTAAAATTGTGTATGTTAAAATGAACAGCGTGTAAGGAAATAATTTATCGGGTGGGTATTTTGAAAGCGAGGGAGGCTAGTGACACTAATGAAGTAGAAAATATGTAACACTCAATATCAAAAGGGGTCGCGGATTAACAGATTCACCGTCGACAATAGGAAGGGAGGGCAAGATAGGTCTTAACAGCACCGGCCTTATATTTTATATTTTTTTTATGTACTAGTGCATCGAATTTGGTTTTGTAATTTTTTCTTGGCAATAAAATATAAATTTCTTTGTTTACCACGAGCTGTGACGTCTGGCGGTCGAGCCCGCCCTGAGTCTTTTCTGAGCTTATAGCCAATCCAGACGTGCACCCTTGGCGTAGCCTAGTCGGAGTGTAACAAATGGCGCCCAATTGAAATCAACCAGAGACACCACTTTAACAGGCGGTGACTTACTGCAGTAACAGCATAGTTTTCGGTTGACAACACCTTTATAGAATATATAATATCACTCAGGTGTAACATACGCGAAAGCTATGGACCATGAGGGGTATTTACAGCCCTGAGGAATACAGTATTTAACCAATTATTATTTTGTAGTTTGGATTACATATTTTTTTTGAATTCTTTCTATAGGTCCATTGAGGTAGCTTTAGTTGCTAGATTCAATCGTTGCCATAGAAATGGAGTATATATTAAATTATTAAAAAGAAAAAAAAAATTATTGTTAACAGACTATAGGACCACTGAGAAGCTTTAATTGCTAGATTCGGAAGTTGCCATAGGATCTGGGGACTTACCATGGACTTAAAGTAGCAGCTGTTGAGTAGAAAATTCGCGGTCTGTATCTGAGAGTCATGGTGTAGCTCTAATTAATTTTTTTTTTGTTCAAATTCGAATTTTTTTATAACTTCACGTTATTATTCTTTACGCAATAGTAGAAACAGCTTCATGAAAGTCACGGTGAATAGATTCTGCCGGTGACGGTCTGATATTGTTTCAGTTTCCGGGATCAGAGCGCTGTATTATCTTTTTGATTTTTACATTTGGCTCTATGTCCGAAAGTAAATATTAAATGGTAAATGTTTTATTGAATGCACGGTACATAAGGAGAAAGTATGGAAGATTATGAAAGAATAGATGTTGAATGTCAAGAACAAAGTGGAATCCATCGTGAGTAGAGACCCACTCGGTAATATGTGTTACAGAGTGATTAAGAAGAAAATTGAAGATTACGTAGTAAATTAAAATTGAGCATCTGGTATTAGGTAATGAATAGCGCTGAAAAGCGGAAGTTAAGGCAGCGACTGGAGAGAAGTGTATTATTTATAAAGAATAGAGGTTTAGAACTCATGAACAATAGGCCATTTACGAGATCGTGGAGCGCACGAGTACGAGACGAGCAAGAAGGGGCAAATATGGTACTGGAACATTCAGCAAAGAAAGCCTCGGAACAGATTGATGGAAATATTTCGGGATTAAGAACGCTGGGAGAAGTAGAGGAGGAATTAGTAATAGCAAGCGGATCGGGATTACAGCATTCAGCGGTCAGCGGAGAAGGATTTTCAGAAGGCCGTAGAGTAGACAATGACAATGAATCAAATCAGATGAAACCGGTACCACCCGAAATCAAATCAGCTATTAATTTGGCATTAGCAAAAGCACACGAAACATACCGAGCATCTTTTGGGGAGGTAGCCGAAAGATTAAGGCAGCAAATGACTGAAGAAATGATGAGCTTCATGAAAGAGGTTAATGACACTATGTTAATGATAAAAGCGAGTGATGTATCACTGCCTTCGTCTGAATCCAGTGCAACCGGTAAGGTGCAGCCAGACACAAGGCCTATCTTGGCAGAAGTGTCTAAGCAGACCATTCATCCAGTGCCGTCAAGGTCAACTAATCTTTTACCACCTCAAATGCATAACAGAAATAATCAGATGGGAGCACAAAGTAATTTAATTAATTTTGATAATGGATTTGTTGCGGCTAGTGGTAGGAATATGCAGCCTGGAAGGACACCGCAGTCATTGACTTTGCAAGGTAGTACGATGCAAATACCAACAGTAAGCAATACCCACAACTGGGATAGGATAAATCGGCCGGAAGGCGAACCTGAACCGGAAAGGCACCGGCAAAATTGGGGACAGACAGGCCATGCTCAAAGTAAAAGTGAGTTCGTCAGAGTTCATAAATGGGGTCTGGTGTTTGATGGTGACCCATCAAGGATGCAAGTAGATGACTTTATCTTTAGAATGGAGTATTTGCAATCCACATACCAAGTGCCGTGGGATGAAGTGTTACGTGATTTCCATTCATTAGTATCGGGCGCAGCTCGAGAATGGTATTGGTTACATGTGAAGACTCAGATAGTACCCGACTGGCATTCGCTCAGTTTCGCACTAAGGACACGTTTTCAAAGCCGAAGAACGGAATTTGAGAAATGGCGAAATCTAATGGAAAGACGTCAAGGTGCAGAAGAGAACGTTGACTTATATATACATCACATGTTAGTTCTGAGATCAAGGTTGATGAACACACTCTCCGATTTCGAGCTTATAAAAATTATGAAAACAAACGTTCGAGAACGAATTGCGCGAGTAGTATATCCCATGCACATTACAAGCTTGGAACAATTTCGAACTGAGTGTCATGATGCAGAAAGATTATTAGTAATGCAGTCAACTCGTTCGATTGGTGGAAGCAACCGTTCAGATCGTAACAGATTTCGGGTAGACGAAGTGCATGAATTGGAGCCATCGATCGAGTCTGATTCAACTAAGGAGTTGGACTATGAGTTAGAAGCATTTCGAGCAGAAAAGTCGAAAACAAATAAAACAAGTTTGATTTGTTGGAATTGCCGAAGCCCAGGACACACCTATTTTGAGTGCGAGTCGACCAACCGTAAAATTTTCTGTTACAAATGCGGATTAATGGGAGTGGTTCTGCCAAAATGTCCCAAATGCCGTCCGGGAAACTCTACGAAGAGCCTGTCAAAGCGGGGAGAAGCAAGCTCTTTATCACCGGACAACGAGAACGACTCTTAGTACAGACTGGGGTCGGAAACCCCGCCAAGATAGTTGTAGGAAAAAGACCTAGTAATATAAGTATTGTAAGACTTTTAAAAGACGTAAACACGGTGGAGAGTTCATCTGTAGAATGTAATAATAAGAGGGGTATAAATGCAGTGACCAAAGAATTAAAAAGTTGTCCGATGTATCAACAGCGGACGGCCACCGAAACGAATAAAAACAAATATGCAACAAAAAATCAAATGAGAGCTCGTAATAGGTTCCAGAAACGCCGAGATGACCAGAAACAAGTTGCGATTACTCTCTCAGCACTTACGACAAATGATAACAGGCCATATGCAGAGGTGTCCATTGCGGGAGCAAAATTTAAAGGTCTGTTGGATTCAGGAGCCTCAGTGAGTATATTAGGGAAAAGTTGCTTAGATATTGTTGAAGAACTGGGTGTTATTATTCAGCCGGTTCACTCTCGGGTGAAAACTGCGGGAGGCTCGGCACATAGAATTGTTGGCAAAGTCACAGTACCAGTTGGTTATAAAGACAAGAAGTATGATGTGATTCTCTATTTGTGTCCTACCCTGTCACAAAAACTATATTTGGGTGTGGATTTCTGGCGTCGTTTTTCTCTAGCTCCAGATGTTGTGGGAATCAAAGAAGATGTGGTCGAAGAGTTGCCGGTTGAGATTTTACCCGAAAGTGAGGTGATTGAACCGCATCAATTGACACAGGCTCAACAGGTAGAGCTTGAAGAAAGCAAGGAAATGTTTCTCAGTTTTGAAAATAAAGGTCTAGGACACACGTCAGTTGAAAAACATTCAATAACATTGGTTGAAGGTACAGTACCAATAAAGGAACGCTTTTTCCCGGTTTCTCCAGCAGTTCAAAAACTTCTATTTGAGGAGGTTGATGCAATGCTAGCATTAGGGGTGATCGAAGAGTCCGAAAGTCCGTGGAGTAACAGAGTAACATTAGTTCAGCAAACCCGAAAAAAACAGACTATGCTTATGGTTACTGTGAAGGATGCTTATCCACTACAGAGCATAGAAGCAGTTTTAAGTAGAGTGGATGAAACAGTTTTTATCAGTAGCGTAGACTTGAAGCACGCCTTCTGGCAAATCAAACCTCCATACTTTGCGATGTTTGGGCAGAATATGTTCTGGAGTGGCATGGATTACGTGTTGGCTCGAAAACTTAATGCCTTAGAAGACTCAGAAATCAGGAGATTAGATCTATCCGAAAAACTGCTATTGGTTCGAAACACAATAGAAAAAAAACTTACATAAGGCTTATGACAAGGGTGCACGCACTTATAACAGAAAGGCACGAGAAGTTAGTTACAAAAAGGATCAAGAAGTGTTTAAGCGCAACTTTGTACTAAGCGATTTTAAGAACAACGTAAATGCAAAATTTTGCCGAAAGTTCACTAAGTGTCGAATAGCCAAAGTGATCGGAAATAGTCTGTATGAGTTAGAGAACTTAAACGGAACCCCACTAGGAGTGTTCCACGCAAAGGATCTCCGACAGTGAAATGAATTGGCAAACAAGCAGCAATATAGAGCATGACATTCTTAGTCTCAGGGTGTGGGCGTAGCTCACGTTGGACGAGAAACTAATAGGCATTAGCAGGAATCGTTATTACCAGGCACGGGTCCACTACTGTTTTTGGGCTGACTCGACAAACCGTAGTGCTTTGTTACGTGCACTGATTTAAATGAGTGTAACGTATAAAGTAATGAAAAGAAAGGGCGGATACCCTGTCAAGTATCGTTACAAGTAATCACTAGTTTGCTGAATGCAATAAGCCAAGGTACTCGGAAAGTTTAACAAAAAAAAAACGAGTCAAACGCAAAGAATGCAAAAGCGAAAACGTGGTAACACGAAAGTTCCACTATTTAAAATAAATATAGTTATTTAAATTAATATATTTGCTATTGTTCTGAAGAGTTAAAAATTATAAAAGATTTATTCAGTAAGTATTCTACAGAACGAAAGAAGAAACTTATTTTAACAGTTTAATCAAATTTAACAGCGGAAACTGCAATAAGTATTTTGGTTGGAAATTTGATAATTTGCGCAGTCATACCCTAACAAAGTTAGTGAGACGGATCAGAGCATATTAATTGGACAGCGAAACTCGTCGGAAGGTGTTCGGTCAAATATTGTTGGTAGGGACTTGCCGGAAAGTATCCAGCCACTTGCCGCACCGCAACATATAACGCCAGGTTAAAGCACATTTACCGACCGTGGGGACGTCATCAGCGCTGGACATCAATCGTCAAATAAATATAACAACATTCTACAAAACTACAGCGACTACGACGAACACCCAGGTTTTTATAAAATAAGTTTTCGGTTAGAGAAAGATAATCTTTAGGCGTTTTGACTGTGTTGGTGGCCGGCACATACCGAAGCCTCCGCTTCATCCGCTGGTGAAGTGGAGTGCAACATATTTATGAAATAGATACACCACAAATTATATAAAGATGATGTAGAAGAGATAACCTCACTTGAAATATGCTTAGTATATATGTAAGCACGTTGTGAGTTAACCTCGAATAATTTTACACACGGTGATTGATGTCTTTGGACCACTATAATCTTGAAGAGGAGTCCGCCAGCAAAATTAAGCAAAGTGGAAAGAATACGAACAGATTTAAAACAAATATGGTGCAGCGTGTGAATACAAATTAAATTAATAAGGTATTACTAATAGTCGTACATATATCTGCCATGTCACTGACCGCCTCAAAGAAGACTTTAACTGTAGCAGATATTTAGATATATGATACTTAAATTTATATATATAGACTCCAAAATTTATAAATTAACCATTAACTACTAACTAATGTCATGCTTTCGAGAGCAAGCCGAAATCCTCATAGTTTGAAGTGTTATATGAATTAAGATATAAAATTTGTAAAATACCGAGTAGGGCAGATGAGATTATGTAAAGTTCATATGTCGAAGAAAAAGGGGATAGGAGCAACATAACATTCGTTATAATCATTTCTTAAATCAAAATAATTATGTTTGATGTCTAATAATCGTACGTTGAGCGCTCAAGTAGGGATTATAGGCTTGTGTATTGCTTAATACCACAATGTTAAGAACGCATATTGAGTACACTTTTGAATCGGATTGTTGTTAGTTGACTCCCACTCAATTTTTCTTTTATCGTTGAATTTCCTCTGCTGCAACTTTTGAAATAGTATTCCAATAGGAGTTAAATATTATATATTTTCTTATTATAGATATTATAAGTATCTGTTGACCAATAGGTCGTATTTTTGTTGTAATGATTTACTATTGTATTGTGATGTAATTAGCCCTTTATACGAATATATTATAAAGATAGGTTTAATTATAATTAAAATTGTGTATGTTAAAATGAACAGCGTGTAAGGAAATAATTTATCGGGTGGGTATTTTGAAAGCGATGGAGGCTAGTGACACTAATGAAGTAGAAAATATGTAACACTCAATATCAAAAGGGGTCGCGGATTAACAGATTCACCGTCGACAATAGGAAGGGAGGGCATGATAGGTCTTAACAGCACCGGCCTTATATTTTATATTTTTTTTATGTACTAGTGCATCGAATTTGGTTTTGTAATTTTTTCTTGGCAATAAAATATAAATTTCTTTGTTTACCACGAGCTGTGACGTCTGGCGGTCGAGCCCGCCCTGAGTCTTTTCTGAGCTTATAGCCAATCCAGACGTGCACCCTTGGCGTAGCCTAGTCGGAGTGTAACAGTACATATATAAATGCTGAGTTAGAGGAAAAAAAATAAAAGACTCAAATAGAAAAAACTCAAAAGCGAAGAGGCAAATTAGGAGATGGCATAACGAAAATAAAATGATAATGAACGCAAGAAATTGAGAACTTTTTTAATTTAATTAAAAAAAAAATACTCGTTCTAAAATGTTTTAAATCGCACAACGCTCTGTATGCATATCCGGCTCGGAAGGACCAAATGTTCTGACATTCCTTGTCAGATTTTTGCCGGCGCATACATTTGGGGGTGGCTATTGATGAAACCAAAGAATCACTCGATGCACCTCAACAATAAAAACGCGTTCCGATTTTATAAATTAAAAATCACGAGTGCACAAGACTCAAACTTTATTCCACTTTAAATAAAATAACAATTTTACTAAACTTTAAAAAAAAAAAAACGGCAGGAGAGCAAGACGATCGGCAAAGTCAGAGTGCAGTTTTGGGTTAAAAGAATTCAAAATTGGCGTTAACAAATATGTTTATTTTTTTTTTAAGTCCCTCCAAAGTAAAACCTAGTTTTCTATAATTAAATACCGCCTTAAAACTTAGAGACGCATGTGGTTGATTTTTATACCCTGTACCCAAAGGGTTAAAGGGTATATTAAGTTTGTGCGAATGTATGTAACAGACAGAAGGAGGCAAGATAGACCCTATAAAGTATATATATTCTTGATCAGCATTGGAAGGGGAGTCGAAATAGCTTTGTCTGTCTGTCCGTCCGTCCGTCTGTCCGTCCGTCCGTCCGTCCGTCCGTCTGTCCGTCCGTCCGTCTGTCCGTCTGTCATGCTGTCTGCCGTATGAAAACGATTATTTCGGAGACTATAAAAGGTAGAGCTTTCAAAATTGAAACTTAGACTCTCCTAGGCCGTCAAGTGTGCACTTACAAACGGTTTTTCTCTAGACCCATTTTAAGGGGTACCCCCCATACAAATGTAGCCCAAAATTTTGGGTTTTTTGCATAAAAACGTCATTGTTTTTTATTCTAGAAAATTTAAATTTAGTATAAAATATGTCTATGATAGTCCCAATAAAATATCCCAATATGGGTAGGACCAACTAAATTTTAGGTATAGCCCCCATACAAATTTACCCCAAAATTTTGGATTTTTACATAAAAACGCCATTGTTTTTTATTCTAGAAAATTTAAATTTAGTATAAATTATGTCTATGATAGTCCCAATGAAATAGACCAATATGGGTAGGCCCAACAAAATTTTAGGTATAACCCCATTCAAAGATATACTCGATTTCTTAAGTTTTTCTATGAAAATTAAATTCAATGATGTATGGTAGTCAAATAGAACCTAACTTAAGGTACATATAGATTGGGTACAGGGTATCTTGCAGTCGAGCATACTCGACTTCAGCGTTCTTTCTTGTTATTTTTTCCGCTTTTCACAACGCATTAAAAACGACTTGCTTCTTGAAAGTAAAAACGTATATACACCAAGTTGCCTTTTTCGTAGCTTTATTAAGATTCTGAATGAAAAAAATTGTAATAGTGTAATAATTTTCTAAAACCACTAAATATATTATATATATATATATATATATTGAGTAGGAGCCTAGTTCTCAATCCCACTTTTGAAGGACTTGATCGAAACTAAAAATTTTTATAAATCAGTTACTAATTTTTTTGTTTTTTTTTTTTGGGTCGATTTTTTATCCTGTGTATACTTTTATGCATGTGTATATAGTTGTGGGCAACTTGAATAGTGTTCCCTAATGTATTCTGTATCTGAAAGCATTGGTAAAATGTAATAAAATAGTTTATCTTACATATAAATATTACGCTATGGTAGGACTATAATATTGGAAATAAAAACACTGTTACAATAAAACAAACATAGCAACACTAGCTAAATTATGTGATTGTAAACAAAACTCTGAAGAATTTGATTATTTACATTTAAATATACATATTTTGTTACCACCATTAGATGTTTGATATTTTGTTTTCAAAAGCGGTTTTGTTTTTCAGCACCTTAAATTTGTACACAAAGTCAAAACAAATTCCACACTAGTTATCTTATGCTATGAATCTTCGTCATTGTAGACTGCATCTTATTGGCTCCTTTAAATTTGAATCATTATAATAAAATATAATAAAGGTAGAAAACTTTTTTTTTATTTTTAATTTTAATGTAAGTTTTTATACCCGCCACACATAGTGTGAAGGGTATTATCAGTTTGTCAGAAAGTTTGTAACGCATTAAAGGAGGCATAGGAGACCCAATAAAGTATATATATTCTTGATTAGCTCGATGAGACGATTTGATCTAGCCCTGTCCGTCTGTCTGTCTGTCTGTTTATTTTTACGCATTTTTTTTTTCGGTGAAGTTATTAAGATATTAATCTGAAACTTGAAACTTAAAGTTTTCTCGGCAACGACTACTTTGTATGTTAAAACCAAGGTGAAACGCCCATTTTTAGATATAGCGCCTATACAAACATACAGCTTTTTTTTTTAAAAATGTGTATACGAAAATAGTTATTATTTATGAATGTATTCACATTAAAATAGGTGAAAACACTTCTAAAGTCATCTAATGTTAATATCAAGGTGTGTAGCCCCCATGTAAATATACCGCCCATTTTTGTGTTTTTGTAAGAAAATAGTTCTTATTTATGAATATATTCACTCCAATCTGGTTAAAATCACTTCTACTGTCATACTATGAATATACTACCGATATGACAAGGATCATACAGACCCTATACAAACTTACCTTAAATTTTTTTTTTTAATGAAATTATTGTTATAACTTTTATTTAAACCTAGAAATTTAAAAAAATATGCTTTTAATTTGAGCCCCAACTTAAGTTTTCCCAACCCAACCCCTTTGCGAAATATAATCTACGTCAATGATGATCATACATGAACTAAGTAAAGTTTTGTGTGGCGGGCATTTGAGCTTCGGTTCCACCGAAGTTAACGTTTTCCCTTGTTTTTATTAAACTCTAAAAATTCAGTATGAAATTAAAATTTGTAGTCTACAGTGACGTCACACAAACAACAAACATAGGCAGTGTGTAATTTAGTTTCATTGATTCGTACTATGGAAATACAAAATTATTTAAAGTTCACTTTTGATTTAACCGTTTTTGAAGTGGAATTGAGAATAGGTTCGTTTCTTATATTTAAAAACGTTTAGGCCATTGTCAGAGTACCAGCTCCTAAGCCATAACCAACGCCTTTTGGTCCGAAATGTTTCGCGTAGCATGATCTGCAATATATATCTGCATCTGGGCCATCGTTTAAATTTGTTGAATCCAAATATCTTCGACAATATGAGCAATAAAAACAGAGTTTGTGCCAACTGGCAAGTTTGCTTTTCATTTGTTCAGCAGCGTACACAATGTATCCACATCGAGGACAACCATCCAAAGAGCGTTGGCCAGATTGTGGTTTTCCATCAGACCTGTAAGTAGATGCTTGATGTTTAGTAAGTTTTAAAAAATAGAATGCATGATATATGAAGCTATAAGCGGTAAAACGTTTATTAACATTCTTATACCCGCCACACATAGTGTGAAGGGTATTATCAATTTGTCGGAAAGTTTGTAACGCATCAAAGGAGGCATCGGAGACCCCATAAAGTATATATATTATTGATCAGCTCGACGAGACGAATCGATTTAGCCGTGTCCGTCTGTCTGTCCGTCTGTATGTCTGTTGCAATGCGTTTTTCTCGAAAAGTTTTAAAGATATTGACATGAAATTTTAAACTTAAGTTTTTTGTGCTTCTAAGCAGTTTGTATGTCAGAACCAAGGTGCCACGCCCATTTGTAAATAAAGCCCCCATACAATTATTTACGAATGTAATTACTATAAATCGGGTAAAAACACTTCTAACCCAATATCCATCCATCCAATATTAGAAGAAAGGTGCCACGCCCATTTTTGGATATAACACCCATTCAAACTTACCAATTTATTTCTATTTTTATACCCGTTACACATAGTGTAGACGGGTATATTCAGTTTGTCCAAAAGTTTGTAACGCATTGAAGGAGGCATCAGAGACCCCATAAAGTATATATTCTTGATCAGCTCGATGAGACGAATCGATCGAGCCATGTCCGTCTGTCTGTATGTCCGTCTGTCCGTCTGTTTGTTGCTATGCGATTTATTCAATGAAGATATTAAGATATTGAGCTGAAATTTTAAACTTAAGCTTTTCTCGGCAACGACTAGGTTAAGTTCGAAAATGAGAGTGCCACGCCCATTTTTAGGTATAGCCCCCATACAAACTTCTCGATTTTTTTTTCGATTTTTTGTTTAAAAATAGTAATAATTTATGAATGTACTCACTCCCAATTGGGTAAAAACATTTCTTTTGTCACCCAGGGTCAAAACCAAGACGCCACGCCCATGAAACGGGTATTTCAGCTTCGGTTCCACCGAAGTTAACGTTTTTCCTTGTTTGTATTAAAATTGTTATTATTTGTAAATGTGTTTACTACAAATTGCGTAAAAGCTCTTCTAATGACATCCAATTTCAAAAGAAATGTTCCACGCCCATTTTTTGATATGGCGCCCATACAAACCAAGCGACCATTTTTCAGATTTTGTATGAAAATAGTTCCTATTTATGGAAATATTCACTCCAATCTGTGTAAAATCACTTTTACTGTTATCCTATGAATATGCTACCGATATGACAAGGATCGAGCAACTATAACATATAGACCCCATACAAACTCACCTTCCATTTTTTTTTTTTTTTTTAAGAAAATGATTAAATTTTTGTGTGGCGGGTATTTGAGCTTCGGTGCTACCAAAGTTCACGTTTTTTCTAGTTATTACTTTCATTATATATAATCAATTAATCAACTTAATATAACACTAATTTACAAATACTGGCAACATTCCATGGGATTGTAACCCACCTCTTTCCATGAATTTTGGAGCGTAGATTTCAAAAGTGGCCACCAAAAATTTTTCTTAAGAAATGTTTAGAAGATATCTTCAAGATATCCAAGGAAGATCCCGGATCTTATAGATTTTGGCATTACTCGGAATATTCCAAGAGGCCTAATATCTGCCGAATCCCTTGCAGATCTCTCATCGGATCACTCTCCAATTTATTTTCGCCTGCTGGATCATCCACAAACTCTAGAAAAACCCAGTATGATCACATCGTATAACACAAACTGGCTCAAATACAAAAAATACGTAAGCACTCATATTGATCTATACCCAACAATCAACAGTGTAACAGATATTGAAAACGCAGTTACAAATTTGAACTCGATACTTGTTGGTGCAGCCTTACAATCAACCCCAAAATCAAGTTCTTATCCCTCTGCGAACTTTAATATGACTAATAGTCAGATTGAAAGGCTGGTAATGGAGAAACGTCGTCTTCGTAGGGAATGGCAAACACAAAGATCACCCGATGCCAAGCTAAGGTTAAAAATCGCTACTCGTAATCTTAGCAAAGCCCTTAAACAAGAAGATAAGCTTGCGCAAATACGGTATATCACACGTCTCTCTCCAACAAGTAACAAATTTCCACTGTGGAAGGCGCAGAGAAGCATAAAACCACCCGCTGTTGCCTATATGCCCCTTAGAGACATAACTGGAATGTGGGCTCGCAGTGATGAAGAAAAAGCTAACGTTTTTTCAACTCACCTCAAAAACGTTTTCCAACCGAACCCGTCAACAAATGGATTTATGGTACCACCTCATCATACTACAATTGACTCTGAACCCATCAGAGTTAACGCACAAGAAGTCAATAACATAGTTAAAACCCAACTGAATCCCAAAAAAGCCGCAGGGCATGATCTGATCACCCCTAAGATGATCATGGAACTTCCCAACTGCGCTATAAAGCACATCTCTACAATCTTCAATGCAATATTCGTATGTGGACACTTCCCATCTCAATGGAAGAAGTCAACCATTGTAATGATCCCGAAACCCGGCAAAGACAAAACCAAAGCGGCGTCATACAGGCCCATCAGTCTCTTATCTTGCCTGTCTAAAGTTTTTGAGAAAATACTGCTTTCGAAACTTAAGACACATATATATGGTATCATCCCCAATCACCAATTTGGGTTTCGCGAAAAGCATGGCACCATTGAGCAAGTTAACCGTATCACAAATGAAATAAGGACTGGATTTGAACGACGTGAATACTGCTCCGCTATATTTTTGGATGTCGCCCAGGCATTTGACCGAGTGTGGATTGAGGGGCTTAAGTCCAAAATTTATTCACTACTCCCTCAAAATATAAGCAAGGTCCTTGACTCGTACCTTACCAAAAGGGTATTTGCAGTATGGGTAAACTCATATATTTCCCAAGAATTCGAATTTAAAGCCGGTGTACCCCAAGGCAGCGTTCTTGGCCCAACCCTGTATGTTCTGTTCACATCAGACATACCCACAGCTCAAGGCCTCACAATATCCACATTTGCTGACGATACTGCTATATTAAGCAGATCTAAATGCCCAGTGCAAGCTAGTAGAAAACTCTCGAACTATTTGGCACATCTCGAAGAGTGGTTAACAAAGTGGCGCATTAAGGTAAACGAGCAAAAAAGCAAGCACGTAACATTTACGCTCAATAGAAGTACTTGCCCCCCTGTAACGTTAAACAATATTGAAATACCACAGACTAATGACGTCCTGCATCTCGGCATTCACCTTGACAGGCGGCTCACATACCGCAAACATATAGAAGCCAAAAAAGTTCAAATAAAGTTGAAAGCCAACTCTCTACACTGGCTCATTAACTCTCGTTCACCTCTAAGCTTGGAATACAAGTTGTTGCTCTATAAAACTGTCATAAAGCCAATCTGGACATATGGCTCACAACTATGGGGAAAAGCAAGTGCAAGTAATGTGGAAATAATCCAAAGATCCCAATCAAAAATTCTAAGAACAATAACTGGTGCACCATGGTACATACGAAACGAAAACATTCACGATGACCTTGGCATCCCACTTGTGAAATCTGAAATAAATCGTATAATTCTCAACTATAACGATAAACTGTACTCTCACCCAAACCCACTTGCAAAATCTCTTGTACGACAAGCCACACAAACCCGACTCAGGCGAAATGACCTCCCAGCCCAGTGATATTCGATAGGGCCGTCATACCCACAGACGCGTTCAATTTGAAGGCTTAATGTGTAGCGTTTAGTTATAAGATTTTAAAAATTATTGTTAGTCTCTAAATAAGAGAAGATTCAATAAATAATATATATATTGGAAAAAAAAAAAAAAAAAAGATATCTTCAAAAAACCGTTTTTTGTGGACTTTTTTCAGTGACTACTAAAAATATAATGAGTGGACAAATTTATTAAGCTGAACTTTTCATTGGTTGAAAGATATTTTCTTCCTCTACACGACGATATGCTGTTTATAAAAATCGAATGAATACTTTTTGTGTACCAAGCGTCGAAACACAGAAAAAATTTTATTTTTCATGCTGTTTTGAAAAATGTTAATTTTTAATCCCAATTTTGCGAGAGAGGAAAACTATTTTTATTTATTTTTACAATTTGTAAATTACGACAATTTCATTGCGAAAATATAAAGCCTACAAGTGTCCAAATCGGATAAAAAATGTGTGAGTTGTAGCGCCTAAAGTAAAATTAGAGAAGTATATTTTATGTGATACATGTTTTTCTTTTAAATAAAATCAGACATATTTATTCCGATACAAATTTTATTTCTATTATTGCTTAAGTGGGTATTCATACTGCTACCTAGAGAGGTATGTTGTACACCCTTACTGGCTAGATTACTGATTCTAGCCCTAGTCTTTGAATGAATCTAATCATTTTTATAGATTCGGTTTGCCTAACCTGCTCTGAGTAGAGTGTTTATCCTCTTTACAATAGGATCCTATTTCTGGCTGTCGCTACACATTCTGATAGAATATGGATAGGTGTTTCCTCCACACTGTCACAAAATCTACAGTCAGGAGAGCTTGCTACACCCATTACATGTAATTGTTTCCTTAGTCTACAGGAGTCCTATCATGATCCTTAGCTGGGTTCTGTCCAGCTTAACTAATGCTTTTGTAACCTTAGAGTTGAATCCCTCTTTTAATAACTTGGCCAGTCGCGAGTCCTGCCTTAAAAACCAGTGTTGATCCCTGGCTCGTTTCCTTACGTATTGTCTCATTATGTGTTTGGCTCCCAATGGGACAATAGGGTATATATGTGTATGTTTTTTATATTTGTTAAGCGTTTTTAGCGTAACCATCAATTTGACACTGTTAACGCTGATAAAAAACTTGAATAAATATTACATATCACATATTATGTATTTGTCTAATTTTACTTTAGGCGCTATAACTTCCACATTTTTTATCCGATTTGGACACTTATAGACTTCATATTTTCGCAATAAAATTGTCGTAATTTACAAATTGTAGAAATAAATAAAAATAGTTTTTCTCTCTCGCAAAATTGGTGTTAAAAATTAAAATTTTTCAATTAAGCATAAAAAATACAATTTTTCTGTGTTTCGACGCTTGTTAGACAAAAAGTATTTATTCGGTTCTTAAGAAAAATTTGGTGGCCATTTTTGAAATCTACGCCCCAAAATACATGGAAATAGGTGGGTTAGAAAGAATCCCACTTTTTCTGTAAACTAGTGTAATAGTTATTCACAATACGCAGTCCACTTTATAACAGAATTTTTTTTTTTTTTTTTTTTTATTTTCCTATGATTAATTTTGTACATCTGTCTACAACAACATTTAGTACATATTATAACATCGATATAGGAATTTAATTAATTTAAAAGAACAATTTCTTCAAATTATAATTAAAACAAAAAATAGATCTATGAATCTATCGTGAATAACATCGTGAATAACAATTTCTTAATTAAATAAATTTGGCTTATTGATAGTTCGGTAAGTCAGCTGGTCGAATTCTTTTTAGACGTCGTCTACTAGTTAGCTCTAGTATGGGTAAGTTACACATTTCGTTGTTAGAATGAGCCAGGATTCTGATGTGGTAGCTTCTACTAACTGCTACTATTTCTTCTTTAACAGTCTTTATTTTCAAGTCTCTGTGTATATCAGCGTTGGAAATATACCATTCCGCTGTTGTGACTTGTCGAAGTATTTTTGACTGCTGCCTTTGTATAATATTGATGTTTGATGTTTTGGATGTGCCCCAAACTTGAAGGCCGTAAGTCCAAATTGGTTTTATGATGCTTTTGTATAGTAGAAGTTTATTGCTCATAGAGAGCTTCGATTTTTTGTTCATAAGCCAGCTCAGTTGACGACATTTCTCTTTCATTTGATTTCGATTTTTTTTCTATGTGCAACTTCCAAGTCAGTTTATTGTCTAAGTGAATTCCCAAGTAGTTGTCCGATTTCTCAATAGGTATGTCTATATTATTTACTTTTAAAGGAATGGGCACGAAAGCTCTTTTTGTTGTAAAGATAACTTGTGTAGTTTTGTTTTCGTTAATTTTTATGGCCCATTTGTCAAACCATTTTTTGGTGTTATCAAGTATGTTTTGAAGCTTATTAGAGGCTACAGCTAAGTCTTTATGTGAATAAAGAAGAATTGTGTCATCTGCAAAAGTTGCTATCATAGAAGAGGGTTCTATTGGGATAGGTAAGTCTTGTCTAAAAAGGACGTATAAGAGTGGTCCAAGAACGCTACCTTGAGGTATACCTGCTTTAATTGGCCTTATTGTAGAGTGAGCGTCTTTAACTTTTACATAGAAGTGTCGATCAGATATGTAACTTTTAAGCATGTGGTAAAAATCTGGTGGAAGTAGTTTTTTTTAATTTATACAATAGACCAATGTGCCATACCTTGTCGAAAGCTTTTTTCAACATCAAGAAATACTCCTATACAATACTTTTTATCTTCTAGATCTCTAGAAATTTTGTTAACTACTCTATGAATTTGTTCAATAGTTGAGTGATGTTTCCGAAACCCAAACTGATGGTCAGGTATGATGTAGCTATTATCAAGAATGGGTTGAAGTCTGTTAAGGAATAATTTTTCAAGCACTTTTGATAGTATTGGAAGAAGGCTTATCGGACGGTAAGGCGCCGCACTTGTGGCATCTTTGCCAGGTTTTGGAATAGCTATGACCTCTGCTACCTTCCACGTCTTGGGAAAATATTTGTGTCTTATTATTGCGTTAAACATATTCCGCAGATAATAAATATCATTTATAGGAAGTTCTTTAAGCAACATTCCAGTTATCATGTCATAGCCAGGTGACTTGTTAGCCTTAATATTGTCGATCATATTTTTAACTTCCTTAGTACTTACATATCTAATTTTGATATTTTTTGAGTTTCTAGATGTTTCTGAATTATTATAACAGGTTTGTGTGTCATTTGAGAAGGCATTTTCATAAAAGTCAGCTAGTAGGGTCGATTTATCGCGTTCTGTTTTAGCCCAAGTACCATCTGGTTTCCTTAATGGTGCGGTAAAGGTTGTCGATTTTCTGAGTTTTTTAGTGGCTTTCCATAGGGAAAAATTTGTGTCTCTGGTTGGGCTTAAATTAGTCAGATAATTTTCTATATTTTTATTTTTATTCTGATTGAGCTTTAATTTTAGATCCCTTATTGCCCGATTAAGTCTATTTTTTTCTTCGGGACTTCTAGTAGTTTGCCAGATTTTCCTAAGTTTTCTTTTATTCTCTATTTGATTCGAATTGAAGCTGGTGTAAATATGTTTTTAGTGTCCCTTTGAATTAAATGCGGAGTAGAGTTAGTTGCCGCTTCAGCTACGGCATCATTAAAATAAATTATGGAGCTCTCTATGTCATTTGGAGATTTTAGTGCAATGTCCAAACGTGAGTATATGTTAAGGAGTTCTTTGTACGCTTGCCAATCTGTTTTTGGGTTATAGAGGCTGGGCGTCGGCTTGTATGTGGCAAGCGTTTCGATGTAATCGAGTTGAACTGGTGAGTGATCTGAAGATAACTCAAAGCGCGACTTTATCGAAAAGTTATTAATATTTACATTTTTAATAACACAGAAATCAATTAGATCTGGGACTTTGCGCGGGTGTGTTGGCCAGTAGGTAGGCTCGCCTGTAGAAATATATTTGGCATTATTGGTATAAATTGTTTCTAGAAGAATTTTACCTTTTTTGTTGGTAAGTCTTGAGCCCCAGGCTATGTGTTTTGCATTAAAATCACCAGCAGCAATAAATCTTGGCCCTAAAGATTTAAAGTATGTGTTATATTGAGCTGATGAGACATTGTGTCGAGGCGGACTGTACAATGCTGAAATTGTTAGGGGCCCATTTCTATCTTGCACATGAATAATAGTCGCTTGAATATAATCTTGGCTAAAATGTTCAACTTCATAGTTTTTAATTTTATTTTTAATTATAATAGCTGAACCCCCATGCCCTGTGCCGTCTGGGTGATTTGTATTATATAAAGTATAGCCTGTTATCTTCAGAAAATGTTTAGATGTAAAATGTGTTTCTGAAATAAGTGCCAGATCAATATTATTTTCATAAAGGAAGTGCTTTACTTCTAGTATATGTTGCCTCAGCCCGTTAGCATTCCAGAATATAATTCGTAGTGTATCTGAGCACATATCTATTGAGTATAGCTGACATTTGTTGCATCAATTGCTTCATCATAAGTTTTAGCTCTTGCATGTCATTAAGTTCAGTTGAATTTGGGTTGGATGGTAAGGAGTTGTTAGTGGAATCTATGTTTGGTAGTAAGCGATTTAAAGATGGAAAAGTGGGTTGTGTTTCGGGTTGAATAAGTTGGGAAGGGATGGTTTGTTTAATTGGATATGGTGTATTAGACTTATTGCCACTAGCTATTTGAGCAAAACTTATGGAGGGTGTCACATTAATACTAGAACTTGGAAGGGGAGAGACCCGCGCATCTACATATTTATTTGGTACTATTTTTTTCTCCAAGTTGTGGAAAGCGTTTAACTTTTAGTGCTTTATAGACTTCGCAGCCTTTGTAGTTAGCAGTGTGGTTACCACTGCAAAGAGCACATTTGGTTTGACCTTTGTCGAAATTTAGAGTGCAGTTTACTGTTGTATGGGAACCAGAGCATTTGACACAGACTGGATCTCTAGTACAATAATTTTTGGTATGCCCATACTTCTGACAATTTGCACATTGGGATAGTGTGCGTTTAATATGGGGTGCCTCGAATGAAATTTTTTTTTGGAGGTGGTTTATTCACTTTTGGCAATAAATGAGCTGAAGGTTGCATAGAGTTTTGTTCGTCACACTTGTCATCTGCTAACAGTTCGAATCGATTTGTTGTGTTTGGTTCGCTGAGCCAATAATTTTGTAATGTTGTTTGTGTTTTGTTCTTTGGTTTTTTGTTATTGTTTTGCTTTTGTTTTGTTTGCTTACTTGGAGAATGTGTTTCTCTGTTCCTTTTCAACTTTAACGGCAGATTTCTGTGTGTGTGCTTTCCATTGTTTGTTTTTGGTGAAGTAACGTTTTCTGGTAAAACAATTGAAGAAGTCGAAGGTACATCGTTGTTGTTGTTATTGTTGTTGACGTACTGTACATTAATATGAGGTGATTTTTGAATTGGCGTGACCAATGAGGATGAAGATGACGTGATCGAGGCAGTTGACGAAAAAACTGTTGTTGTTATTGGCGCAGAAGCTGTCGATGTTGTATATCCACTTTGTGTTGTAATTGTTGTTGTAGAAGCTATTATTGGTTCGAGGCAGTGGAGTAGTCGGCGTGATGCATTGAGCACTCCATGATATGTTACTTTGACGTAAAGATGAAGAAGAATTAGCTGACGGCTCTGGTGTAACAGACAAGTTGGAGTTTGATGAATGGTTTTTGTTGTTGCATGGCGATACAAACGAAAAATATGCATTTCTCGCAGCCACTGATTTTTTTGGTTTTGTTGATGAGCTTCGCTCATCATTTTTTATTAATTGTTTTTGTTTTTATTATATTTTTTTGTTTTGTTTTAGTTTTGCAGTAAAAGGCAATGTTTTTAATTATGCACTTAAACTTTTAAGTAATTTATTTTTGTAAGTTTATTTACTGATTAGCGAAAGCACGGAGCGATTGAATAACACGTCTGTGTCGCATGACAGTTCAAACATGTGATAACAGAATTGACTTTTTTAAAATTACAGCAACCAAATACATACTTATAATTTTGTAGAGTAAACAGAACTTGCTCGTCGCGATCTTCAAACCCGGATTGGCTTCAATAAGGTAAAGTGCATGTATCGCCGGTTGCTGGTGATTCATTTTAACGGACCATAGAAGATCGCACAGCGTCAAATCCCAATCTCCTGCAAAATTCGTTGTTGTTCATATATAATTCAAAATTAAATTGTTTGCTCTTTCGTCCTGACCATTTGCTTATGGGGTACGAACAGCATTCTTGATGTGAGTTATATTGTGCTGCAAAAGTTTTCAAATGACTTAGCAGTATGGGCTGTTCCTCGTTTCGGTTACCAATTTTGAACTTACTAAAAGAGTCGACTAT
Organism: Leucophenga varia; assembly: GCA_018903435.1. Taxonomy (NCBI): domain Eukaryota; kingdom Metazoa; phylum Arthropoda; class Insecta; order Diptera; family Drosophilidae; genus Leucophenga; species Leucophenga varia. Next base: position 144,360 of record JAEIFJ010000301.1, on the reverse strand, counting down.
TGCAAAGGCGTTCGAAGTCCTCGTAGTTCATCGTAGATCTGATTTTCCCGAATCGTCCTGCACTTACATTATCATTAGCCTTCGCAATCATAATGCACTATTTTAACCGACCACCTGATGATGATGTTCGACGGTAACATTCGTTGGTACTCTTAATGCTTTAATCGCCTTAACTTTATCTTCTCGTGGCTTTTTAGTGATTTTGTTTACAACGTGTTCTAATAATTTCAATTGTTACTTTAAAAACAAACATTACTCCATAAGAAGGGCCGAAACGTTTTGATATAAAGTAGTTTATTTAATCGTTAAAGCTTAATAGTTTAACTAGGTATATTAATGTCATCGAGACTCGCCAAACTTGTCTGTGTTCCAATCGTTTAAAAATTTTATTCATTACGTTTTAAAATATGACCGCATTTTGTAAAAATTTTATTTGTGCAACTCTTCCGAATTAGTTGTTTGACACTTTGGTTTTTGTCCTATCCGCCTTGTGTCTAAATGTTCGCTGTTTATTTGAATTATTTGATATTTATTAAAAGTGCCAACAAAATTTCGAGTACCACTTGGTAAGTTTTCGTGTTAGTTTGATTATACTATATTTGCACCGACATCGCGATGCAAATATTTTTTTTTTTTGTTAACATAGGTAGATAAAAGTAGAATACAATTTTTCAATGAAAATTATTGTTGATTATGCTTAATTTGGCTTTCATTTTACAATGTTACAAGGGTTACAGGCAAGATCTTATGAATACTTTAAATATTTTATTTCTAAATCAGCATTCGCGAATCTACTCTCATCGAGATCGAACATGTGTGTGCTTCATTAGAAGTGCTTTTACCCAAAATTGAGTGAATATTCTCATAAATAATATGTGCACACCACCGATATGTTACTGATCCTATAGAAACTTATCTCTTATTACTGCACCCATCCCATCTCGAAGTTTTATCTAAGCCACTGATAATAGCACATAAACTCTTTAAAGATTCGTGTGACAGGTATTTAGGCTTCGGTTCTACCGAAGGTAACGTTTTTCCTTGTTTTTATATTCATAAAGTACTTGCTATACTTATGACTTCAAAATTTAATCCTAACACTCAAAATCTCCCCGCTGAACTGCCGCCAGGCACTATTTCGCGAGGAGGAGTGGGTTCCAAAGCCCGCTATTGCATCTTTGGCACTCTTCGCGCATGAGTTCTGCAATGATGATTTGTGCTGCGTCCCCCATCGCAGTCCAGTTTTGTGGAGAGGAGAGCATATGACCCAATAAGTTCTCGGGAGTAGCAACTTCTCCCAGTTGTTAGCCAAGCGATTCTCTGACATTGAAGAACCGTGGGCAGCTGAAGAAAACGTGTTCAGCATCTTCCATTGTCTCGCTTAAGCAAAAATTACAGAACTGGCTCTGCTCATGCTTGAAGCGATGTAAATTTGGCTTGAAGCACGCATGATCACTGAGCAATTGTGTCAAATAGTAATTGACCACCCCATGCGATCTGTTGAGCCATTGCTGGATGTTGGGGATACACCAATGTTTCCACCGACCTTTTGTAGAGTTTTGTCCATCTTTGCCACTTAAGTATGGTGCAGTTCTACGTTGCACTTTCCTATCAAACTGTTACAGATGCATCAAGTTTGCGGCCTCTTTTATCAGCAGATCTATTGGAGCCATGCATGCAACAATAAGTGCTGCATCCTCCGAAATCATTCTGAATGCAAAGCATACGCGTAGTGCACAGATTCTACGAACATATGATCTGCGCTGGATGGCATCAGCCCATACAGATGCCCAGTGTAGCAACACCTGCCAGATGGTACCTGCGTTGCTGTTTTGGGTCCCTTATGTTCACCATTTGGAGCGACAAAAACGCGGCTGTCTTAAAGACTTTCTCATTTATATAGTCCAAGTGGGGTTTAAATGAGAGCGTATTTACCACGATCATGCCCAAGAACTTGATGGACGGCCTCATGACGATGGTATGCTCGCCTACCTGGAAATACGCTGTTGCAACTGACTTTCTGTTGGACACAAAAACTGCCTCTGTCTTTTGTTCTGCTAGTCCGAATGGGGCTAGCCATTTCTGGATCGACTCAATTGCAATGTTTGCCCCTCTCTGTATCTGCTCGAGATGCTTTGCAACGACCACCACCGCAATGTCGTCGGCGAACCCAATTATGGATGTCTCCACTGGAAGCTCAACTTTCAATACACCGTCGTACATCACGTTCCAGAGAAGCTATCCTAGTTCAGAACCCTGTAGTACACCCTTGGTAGCGGAGTACCTTTTGGTACCACTAGCTGTATCGTTGAACAGTATTCGCTTGTCAAAGTAGCTTCTAACTATTTTTCTGAGATATGGTGAGATGTTAATATCATGAAGTACAATACTTGCGTTCAGTTAGCTGATTTAAACGCACTTTTAGTATTCAGCGTTATTATAAGACAAGATTTTTTATCACCTTCTAGCCACCTTGTTCCACTTCTGTCATTATGTGCGATTTTAGTGACTGCGGAAACGGCGTCCACTGTTGATCGCGTGTTTCTAAGCCCGAACTGATTTTCATAGTGGCCGTTCCGTAAAGCAATCTCCTTTTCTAGTCATGTGGCGATTATACTTTCCAAAATCTTCCCCGCAGAGTCTAGAAGACATATTGGCCTATACGACGAAGGATCATGACGAGGCTTACCCGCCTTAGGCAACAGCACGAGTTTTTGTTGCTTCCAGATATCAGGAAATACTCCCTCTAATAGGCACATATTCATCAGGCGTAGAAAGTGCTCAGGTACGTACCCAATAGCTAATTTCAAAGCCTTATTTGCGATGCAATCTGGACCAGGAGCTTTACAATCTTTAAAACGGCTCGCAGCTGTGAATATTTCATCCATTGTTACCACCTCGTGAGTATAAGTGGTAATGTCCTGTGACACCAGACGTCTCTGTGCAGGGAATAGAGCTTCTATAATTATTTTAAGTTCCACTGGACATGTAAGTGTCGGTGTTACTTTTAGTAGCTTTTTAAACGCGATTTTGTACGCCGTTCCCCAGGGGTTATTTTCTAGGTCATCGCATAGCTCCAAGAATGATTCTCGCTTGCTGTCACGAATTGCCACTTTAAGGTCTTTTCTAGCCCATTTAAAGCGCTCCCGCATCAGAGCAGCATTTCCTCATCCATTCGACCTTGTCACCATTCTCCTGCAACGAATGCAAACTAGTCGCAGTTGAGCAATATTGTCGGTCCACCAATATACTGGGCTGCGATTTCTAACCATCAGCTTTCGCTGCATTGGTGTACGCTTGGTGATGCTGTTGAGCGACCCAGAAAACTCTGGCATTTGCACCGCATCGTGAAAAGCGGCCACGTCCAGAGTATTGGCTTTCCAACCTAACTTATTTTTTTTCCTTATTTGCCCATGAGGTAATGCTGAGATACCACAAATTATTGCGTAGTGGTCACTATGCGTATAGCAGTCGCTAATCTCCCAGCTTGCTGTTCTGCATAGGCTATCGCTAAAGAAGGTTAGGTCTATCACTGAACCAAACCCATTTCTGCTAAAGGTGTCTGTGTGCCGGTATTTAGGAGAGCCATATCCAAAGACGCAAAAGCTTCTAACAGTGCTGTTCCTTTGGGGTTTGTTCGTTTTCAGCCCCATTCTACAGACCAGGCACTAAAATCGCCAGCTATGACAACATGACTCTTTCCTCTTGCTTCTATAGAAAGATCGAACAAATTGTTAACCCACTTCTTTTATGGTGACCACAGAACCAGATTGCTGTCTTTCCCGCTAGGTCCTGGAACCAAAAGTGATTCACTTTGGCCTGGTTGGGTTCACTGAGTACAGCAACGTCGATGCGTTTTTCATCGATTGTTTGCGACAGTAGATCTTGAGCCGCTTTACAGTGATTGAGATTTAACTGAAGAATCCTCATGTTCTCTTCAGTTTTCATAGTGTCTCCTGGAACGCTGGGCATCTACTGGATCCTGTCTAGTGGTCGGTGCTCTGTGCTGCATTTCTTATGCATAGCATATATTTTAAAACAGTCATGCTGCAGCCTTTTGCCTCGTGATCTTTGCTGCCACACTTAAAGCAAGCACCAATAAGGTTGTATACGCTGGTGCAATTCTTCGATATGTGGCCCTGGTCGCGGATAGCATCGATTGGGCTGGATTTTCTGCCTTATTCGTCAAATAACCCATCCTACTCGAACTTTCCCTGCCGCAATCAGCTTGGTAGCTCTTCCAACTGGCAGCATTATCGCTGCAGTTTGAGTGCCACCATACTTATACTCATTACACTCATGTGTGTGTGTGGCATATAATTCTCATGTGTGTGTGTGAGTCTGTGTCTTTTTTTTTTTTTTTTTAAATTTCTCTATTGTTACCGTGTATACCTAGATGGTAGTGGTATATAGTCCTCAAATAACAATAATAGTTTTACTTATACCTAATGAGCCACGTGCCCTACGGTACCGCCGCTAAGCATTGCTTCGTAGAGCGTGGTACCGGCTATTTATGTCTCCTCCCTTTCCAGAGTGCGGAGTTTCTTCATAGTTGTCGCTGCGAAATTTGAGACAGCCTTCCTTTTTATGCTGCTCTCAAACATCAGTCTCAATAAATTTTCTGTCGAAGGTATTTCCCCGACAGACTCTTTAAGCAGAAGCCGCTCCGAGTTAAACCTGCTGCAGCTGAACAGTATGTGACCCTGCATCCTCAGTTATGGTGCCACCGCAATAGGTACACCAAGGGTTGTCTTCGTGTCGAAATCTGTGCCACTATGGGAAATTTTACCAGTTTGTGGGGCCAAAATCCATTTTTTGAATGTCGCCAATTGAAAGTACTTTTGAGTTCAACGCATTAACAAAAGATTATTCTTCAATGTTGCGTACCAGAAATCACAATAGATGGCGCCACTACGAAGATATCAGCTGATAAACACAGCTGTTGCAATAGCAAAGCAAGTGCTTTTAAATTTAAAAGTTTTGTATGCAATTTGAATGTCCGAAAAAAGTGAAGTATTACATTAAAATTACAAAAAATTTATAATGAATTCGAATCAATGTGGTTTGTATTATGTGTTTGTGAATGTTTTATGTAGAAATTAGTCGTGCTGTCCCCTTAATAATATAAAATTGTAAGTAGTCTAAGAAACGAAAATTTTTCATTAGGTGTCACTTTTGAAAAGGCATACAAAATGATTCCAGAGGAGTCCATTCATGAGAAATATATTGTGCTGTAGAGTAATTTATTCTCTTTCAAATGATTCTAATATAAAAATCTACTTTTAACCACTTTGCGTGAAATTTTAATTTTTAGGACGTTACCTCATATTTTCCTATGCAGAATTGTCCGTCTGTCTGTAGTTACATGTTTCATATGCTCAGTTTTAAAGATATTGAGATGAAGTTAACGTTTTTCTTTGTTTTTTTTTTTTTTATACCCGCCACACATAGTGTGAAGGGTATATTCAGTATGTCGGAAAGTTTGTAACGCATTGAAGGAGACGTCGTAGACCCCATAAAGTATATATATTCTTGATCAGCTCGATGATTCGAATCGATTTAGCCATATCCGTCTGTCTGTCTGTTTATTTCTACGCATTTTTTTGATGAAGATATTTAGATATTACTCCGAAATTTAGTACTTAAGCATTTCTCGGCAACGACTACTTTGTATGCTAAAACCAAGTTGCCACGCTCATTTTTAGGTGTAGCCCCCATTCAAACTTACCAAAAATTTTCGAATTTTTGTATTAAAATAGGTATTATGTATGCATGTATTCACTCCAAATTGGGTAAAAACTGTTCTTATATCATCCAAAGTCGAATCCAATGTGCCACGCCCATTCCTAGGTATAGCCCCCATACAAATTTACCGAAAATTTCTGAATTTTTGTATGAAAATAGGTATTATTTATGAATATATTCACTCAAAATTGAATAAAAACACTTCTACGACATCCGATATCAATAATAAAGTACCACGCCCATTTTTAGGTGTAGCCCCCCACCAAAATTTACCGCCCATTTTTCAATTTTTGAATAAAAATTGGTATTATTTATGAATTTATTTACTCCAAATTTGGATAAAAACACTTCTTATATCATCCCATTTCAAAACCAAGATGCCACGTCCATTTTTATGTTTAGCCCCATACAAACTCACCGATTATTTTATAACTTTTGTATGAAAAATTATTTTTCTTCGCCTATATATTTATAAATGTATATAAGCCACTGATGATTACACATAAACTATTCAAAGATTCGTGTGGCGGGTTCCACCGAAGTAACCGTTTTTTCCTTGTTTAAAGTTGGTTTTCTTATACATAAATAAATAAATAAATACAAATTAAATATTGTTACAAAAATTTAATAAAAATAAGTTGATTTTTTAAGTTATTAATTTTGGCCTCACAAACTGGTAAAATTTCCCATAGTGCATCGTGCCTGCCACTCAGCCAAACTTTGCTCTCTTGCTTGCTTCCGACGTTGTGCAAGAAGGTGCCACCAGAATGTCTATAGGAATCATTCCAGCTATCAGCAACACCGCTTCCTAGGACAGAGTTCGAAAAGCACAGCATACTTTAATAGTTCCGGACCTGAACGTTGCTTCGAGACCATTCCTGTAGCTTGCGGTCTTCATTGCATCCGCCCATATTGGTGCACCGTAAAGCATTATGGATTTAACAACACTATGAAGCAGTAGCCGTCGTCCTTGTCTTGGTCCTCTGGTGTTAAGCATGATCCTAGCCAGCGCCTTTGATGTCTTAGATGCCTTTAAATTCGCATGCTCCATATGCTCTCTGTAATTGAGCCTCATATCGAGGACTATAACTAGCTTCATAATCGAGCGCTTCTATAGAATTGTGCTGTTTCCGATAATAACAGTCGCTTGCTCCACTTTTTTCTGCTTGACTTGAGGAGCACCTCCGTCTTATGCTCAGCCAGACTAACTGCCACGCTTCCAACTGCCACGACCTCCTGAATTTTTTTGCTAACGACACTGTAGCAATGCCCTCAGCAAAACCAAATGTTCGCACGCCATCTGGTTAATGTAGTCTCAGAACACCGTCGTACATGATGTTCTACAGCAATGCGCCTAGGATTGAGCCCTGAGGTACACCGCAGGTAACACCATACTCCTTAACCCCACTTTCAGTGTCATATATTAAGACACGGTCTTCGAAAAACCTGGAACTCCAAAGTTGTATAATGCTGCCATAATTGCTCCCCAATTTGCCGAGTTAAAGGCGTTTTTTACGTCCAGAGTGACTACTAGGCAGTATTGTTCTGTGCCACCCTCCACTTGTTCCCTTGATGGCCTTTTGAGCTATCTGCGTTGCAGCTGCGATAGCATCAATTGTACTCCTGGCCTTTGTGAAAACAAACTGCATGCTTGATAGTCCGCCAGCTTGGAGAATAGAATCTCCTATCTTCTTAGATATGATCTTCTCCAACACTTTGCCCACTCCATCCAGAAGGCATATGGGTCGATATGAAGAGGGTTCACCTGGTGTCTTGCCCGCTTAAGGAATAAACACTTATTTTTGGACTTTTCATCGCGAGGGAAAAACTCCTTGCCTGAGGCAGGTACTCATTAGCTGTGCGAATTGTTTGGGTGTGTGGCAACGGCCAACTTAACCACCGCGTTGGGGAAAGCATCCTGCCCTGGGGACTTGCCATCTTTAAGCCTTCTTTTTGCTGATAGCAGTTCTGCGTCTGCGATCTGGTAGTAGCCCTGATGCTCTTCGAGTCCCTCATCTCGTAGAGGATAGCAAGCCTGCTGTGGCGGGAATAATGTGCGTAAAATATGGTGGTCCGTGGGTAGGGCATATTTTGACGTCCTCAGTTTCTTGAAGACAACTTTGTAGGCCTTGCCCCACGGGTCCCTTTCAGCCTCATCGCAAAGTTTCAAGGAGCACATTCGTTTGCTATTCTTATTGGCCTTTGTAAGCACACGCTGTGCTTTGGCAATCTCAGGGTTCCACCAGTACACTGGTTCGTGAAAGTGATTGCAGTTCCACTTTCGCTGCAAACTAGTATTGTATGCTTACTGCATAGAGTGCACTACGTTTTCGGTGTCTACTTCTGCATTATCTGCAAGTTCGACCATGGGAAGTACGGCTTGAAACGTAAACGGGTCCAATGTATCCAACTTATATCTCACTTCATGGTATCTACGACTTCTGGGTTGACACGCGTTATGGGCGTTAAGGTCGCAGATTATGGCTTGGTGATCACTTGCGGTATACATATCACTCAGAGACCATGTGATCTTATTAAAGATCGATGCGCTAGCAAAGGTCACGTCTATCACAGAGCCTATGAGTTGAATACGCAGTTGGTGGTACGCGTCTGAGCCCCGAGTTCTCTGGAAGAGCTTCCTAGCATGGACGCAATCTTGACGTGCTTTGGCAATCTCAGGGTTCCACCAGTACACTGGTTCGTGAAAGTGATTGCAGTTCCACTTTCGCTGCAAACTAGTATTGTATGCTTACTGCATAGAGTGCACTACGTTTTCGGTGTCTACTTCTGCATTATCTGCAAGTTCGACCATGGGAAGTACGGCTTGAAACGTAAACGGGTCCAATGTATCCAACTTATATCTCACTTCATGGTATCTACGACTTCTGGGTTGACACGCGTTATGGGCGTTAAGGTCGCAGATTATGGCTTGGTGATCACTTGCGGTATACATATCACTCAGAGACCATGTGATCTTATTAAAGATCGATGCGCTAGCAAAGGTCACGTCTATCACAGAGCCTATTCCTCCTCTGCTGAAGGTGTGTGCAGACCCAATGTTCACTACGGTTTCGTCGAGCGTCGCAAGTGCGTCCAGCAGGATCCTTCCTCTCATGTTCGTAGCAACACTAAAGTCACCTGCAATGATGTACGGATGGTGAATTCGTGCGTCGTCTACAAGTTCGTCAAGTACGTCGCCGTACTCCTGAAGACTGATACTAGGTGGAAGGTAACTGCTAGAGAACCACACTCAATCGCATTGTGCCCTTACAAAGTAGTTAGCAGATCGCACCGAGGACATATTTTTTGGTACTGCTCCACATGAAAAAAACGCTACTTTGCCAGTTGCATCCGCTCTCCAAACACCCGCACTTTTGCCTCTATAGGGCTCACTTAGGATGGCTAGGTCCGCCTTCAGTTATCGCACTGTTTATTGCAAAAGGTCTTGGACACCAGAACAATGATATTGGTTTAGCTGTTAAACCTAATACTTTCGATTGGCACCTTTCTCTAAAGACAGCGGGCACCTCCGACTGCCCGCTTGGTGATGTACGTCTTTCCTGTCATCTATAAGGCAGAGGAAGCACCTCGGTTCCCTGGTACAGTCATTCGCCTTATGTCCCAGTGTACCGCATTTGAGACAGCAGCTGCTTCTGTCTAACACGTTCTTGCAGGCTCCGAACTCTAAGCATCTATAGCATCTCTTGGAGACCACTCGCTGCACAATCCTACACACGGAGCAGCCAATCATTATTTTTCCAGCATCTACGAGAGCTTTCTCAATCTTTGCAGGTAGACTTAGTAATGAGGTTTGTGTTCCCGAATAACCTGGTCTGACATGCTTAACGCAGCTATCGCTTAAAAAAACCACCTCATCAATCGTTGTAGCGTCATCCAGATTTCTAATTTCGACCTGAGATTCCTGTGTAACTGAACGCACCGTCGCAGGGTCAGAAAGTGCGAGACTCACTTTGGCCTTCAATGTTGAGCGTTGTCCTTCATGCACCCGTTAAGTTCTTGAAGAACCTCTCCCTTCAGGGTTCTTCTGATCCTCGACACATTTTCACCTACTGTATAGAGTCGATCATCTCTCTTAACCATTTGTAGAAATTCGCTATATGTCTTATTGTCCGTCTTTTCAATAATAATGGCATCTGGTCTCACCCACCTGCTGCCGTTTTTCCTTACTATAAGTTGGCTTCCTGAGAAACATAGGCGTCTCAGTTACTAAGCGCGGCTGGATGTCCACCGAAGGCGTTACACACAACCTCAATTTCTGTGGTGGAGTCCTTCTCGGCTTCTCTTTAGGCTCTCTGCTACGCTTTGGAGTACAGATAACCGGCGTTTGTATGGGCGTCCTTTTTAGCTTTAAGCTCTCTTCCGTTGCCTTAAGGTGTAGCTTCGAAATCGTAGAAAGCTTGTCTCTCATTGCCTGGTTAATATGGCTCTGACTGCTGAACGCTTCTATTAGCTCGGCAACGCTCCTACCTAGTTTGCCAAGTACACCATCTAGACTCTCCTGGTCGCTCCTTGGGGCGACCTTCTCTGAACCTGCTGATATTGATCTCATTGGGGATCTGCCGACTTTCGGTGCTGATGCAAATGGGTTTCCCCCTTAGCAGTCTCGTTAATTGAGGTTCTGTTTGTAGCTTTTTCTGGTGCAGCGGACAAGTGCGACACCGCTGCAGCAGTGATTTTATTCATGGTAGTTGGCCCTCCAAAATCCTTGCCCCGCCGTGATAGATCCCACGGGTGGATTTTCACTAATCTGGAGTACTTATGTTGGTACTAGCCATACTTAAATCATCATCAGGATTATAAAAATCGTTCTCTCCCTACGTGTTCGTCCCTCGATGCCACTCCGGAGTGCGAGGCACTTTAGATGGTGCCTACTCGTCGTTGTGTAGAGGTTCATTAAGCTCTTGGGGTGTTTTTAGACCCGACTTCCTCTCTACACCGCCACTCGCGTATATACGACCGATCGCGGATAATTTTAACCGATAATAACCGAAAAAAAAATAATGATAAATACATTTGTTCCAAACATGTCTGACACGCATGTTTGATCAAACCAGGTTTTATCGTGTAGAGGCGGCCTACTTTCAACCACAGATCTGGCAACACTAGTCGGCACGCTAAACTGGACTATTCCAGCGATCGCACAGCTGATTTGATTTTATTGGCTGCAACTACCATTGTGGCTGCAACAAATATCACAACCTGTAGAAAAATACAAACAAAAATTGTGTTTGTTTGTGTTTTGGGCACCTCTTTACGCAGCATCCGCTGCAGATCAGCCACGCGCACGGCTTCCACTGGTACGTACATTTGATACAGTGTTTTCCGTCGTAACACTCTGCTTATTACAGAAACCACGTGGCACAGTAAAACCGCCTGCAGGCGTAGTCACCCCATACAACTCACGCACAGGGCAACACGTACACACCCACTTCCAGTCACGAAACAGACAAGTGTTTACAAAAGTTTTTTTTATTTTTTTTTATTTTTTGATATTTTTTTTTATTTTATTTTTTTTTTTTTTTTTTTTTTTTTTGTTTCGTATTCTTTGACTTGATTGAAAACCTACGCGGCTCACTTCAACGAGATGTAATGCCTGCGCTTTATTCCGGTTTTTATTTCTTACGCAAAAAATAACGCAGAGACAACGCGGCTACCAAACGCTCGCTTGTCTGTGTGTTCGTGTGTGTGTAGTGAGTATACTAAGCATGAAGACTTAATGTATTAAAAATGTCCCGTCAGCATTAGTGACGATCAGTACGTCTGCTCGTGTGCAGCATACTTGCACAGACAATAACAAGAGTGCGAAGTGACAACAAAGTCACTAAATTAATGCTTAGCTAAAAACTGATTAGCTAGCAGTTCGTTTGCGCAGCACTTAAGTAGCTTAATGCGATATGTATATGTCAAGAATTTTATATGGCGATCCTGCCATCGCGTTAACAATAACTGTTTAAAAAAAAGTATCCGAAGAAGTCGCCAAACATTAATTTCATCAAGTGCGTTGCATATGTGTACCAACTAAATATGTTTTGTGTTTGCTGCTGCAACAAAGCTCTAAGGAATTATCAATAATGTTATTCGCAACACAAATGAAGCTTAATGTGCAGCAAGTGAAAATTACAACAAAAAACAAGAAAAACGTTAACTTCGGTAGAACCGAAGCTTAAATACCCGTCACACAATTCTTTAAAGAGTTTATGTGTATGTTAATCATCAGTGGTCACCCAAGTTTACACACAATATTAATTTAAAATTTTGAGCTAAAAATACAGATATGTATATCAACATATTTCTAAAAAATATCTGGAAATGGGCGGTAAATTTGTATGCAAGAAACATCTAAAAATGGGCGTGGCACCATGATATTGGATGAGTTTTTACCCAATATGGAGAAAATTCATGAATAAATTATAACCATTTTGATACAAAAATTCGAAAATGGACGGAAAGTTTGTTGGGGGCTATACCAAAAAAATGGGCGTGGCACATCTGATTTGACATTGGATGACATTAGAAGTGTTTTTAGCCAAATTGGAGTGAATATATGCATAAATTACTATTTTCATACAAAAAAAATCGGAAAAAAACGGACAGTTTATATGGGGGCTATGCCTAAAAGAGGGCGTGGCATCTTGGTTTTAACACTGGATGACAAAAGAAATGTTTTTATCCAATTGAGAGCGAATACATTCATAAATAATTAGTATTTTTATACAAAAAATCGAAAAAAACGGTAAGTTTGTATGGGGGCTATACCTAAAAATGGGCGTGGCACTCTCATTCTCGAACTTAACATAGTCGTTGCCGAGAAAAGCTTAAGTTCCAAATTTCAGCTTAATATCTTTATATCTTCAACGAAAAAGATGCCTAGAAATATACAGACAGACAGACAGACAGACGGACAGACGGACAGACGGACATGGCTAGATCGATTCGTCTCGTCGAGCTGATCAAGAATATATATACTTTATGGGGTCTACGACGTCTCCTTCGATGCGTTACAAACTTTCAGACAAAATGAATATACCCTTCACACTATGTGTGGCGGGTATAAAAAATAACAAAAAATTACAAAAAAATATCAAATGTAAAGAATTAATTTTTATACCCGCCACACATAGTGGGGAGGGTATTATCATTTTGTCAGAAAGTTTGTAACGCAATAAAGGAGACATCGTAGACCCTATAAAGTATATATATTCTTGATCAGCACGACGAGACGAGTCGATCCAGCCATGTCCGTCTGTCTGTCCGTCCGTCTGTCTGTCCGTCCGTCTGTATTTATGCGATTCATTCGCTTAGTTTTGAAGATATTGACCTGAAACTCGGAACTTAAGCTTTTCTCAGTCCTAGGCAGCTCAAGTGTTAAAATCAAAGTGCCACGCCCATTTTAAGGTGTAGCCCCCATACAAATTTACCGTTTTGTTTGGGATTTTTTGTATGAAAATAGCAAATATTTATGAATGTAGTCACTCCAAGTTGGGTAAAAATACTTCTTAGGTCATCCAATATCAAATCCAAGCTGCCACGCCCATTTTTAGATATAGCCCCCATACAAACTTACCGCCCATTCTCGAATTTTTGCATTAAAATATTTTTTTTAAATATATATTTATAAATGTATAAAAGCCACTTATGATCACACATAAACTATTCAAAGATTCGTGTGACGGGTATTTAAGCTTCGGTTTCACCGAAGTTAACGTTTTTCCTTGTTTAATTTAATTTTAATCATTTGAATTGTTATTGTTATATGTTTAATTTTAACAATAACAGCAACTACAACAGCAACTATGTAATATGCAAAACAAAACAAAAAAAAAAATGCAACAAAACCACTAATAATCGGCCACTAATACAAATAATACACTATTAAGTTACACAACAAAATACACATCAGGAACAACAACGCCTCCCAGTCATCAAATCATATTTTTGAAGAAGTTGATACAGCAGCTTAAGAGTTCAAAAAATGAATATTAAAAAAAAAAAAACAATCAAAAACGTAACTTCGGTAGCATCGATGCTCAAATACGCGCCACACGAAACTTTTATCATTTTGTTTATTTTCATACAGAATCTAAAAAATGGGCGCTAGGTTTGTCATGGGTTCCATATCAAAAATGGGCGTTACACCTTTCTTCTGATAATGGATGCCATTAGAGGTGTTTTTATCCAATTTGTATAAAATACATTCATAAGTAATAACTATTTTCATACAAAAAATTGAAAATAGTATTAAGTTTGTATGGGGGCTATATTTACATATGGGCGTGCCACATTAGATCTGACACACAAACTGCCTAGAAGCACAAAAACCTTAAGCTTAAAAGCAGAAAGACGGACATGGATTAATCGACTCGTCTCCCTAGAGCTGATCAATAATATATATATACTTTATGGGGTGTCCGATGCCTCCTTTAATGCGTTACAAGCTTTCCGTCAAACTGATAATACCCTTCACACTATGTGTGGCGTGTATTTTTAATGAAAAAATTTAAATTATAATAAAAAAACAAGGAAAAACGTTAACTTCGGTGGAACCGAAGCTGAAATACCCGTTACATGGGCGTGGCGTCTTGGTTTTGACCCTGGATGACAAAAGAAATGTTTTTACCTAATTGGGAGCGAGTACATTCATAAATAATTACTATTTTTAAACAAAAAATCGAAAAAAATCGGTAAGTTTGTATGGGGGCTATACCTAAAAATGGGCGTGGCACTTTCATTTTCGAACTTAACCTAGTCGCTGCCGAGAAAAGCTTAAGTTTAAAATTTCAGCCCAATATTTTTATATCTTCATCGAATAAATCGCATAGCAACAAACAGACGGACAGACTGACAGACGGACAGACAGACAGACGGACATGGCTAGATCGATCCGTCTCATCGAGCTGATCAAGAATATATATACTTTGTGGGGTCTCCGATGTCTCCTTCAATGCGTTACAAACTTTTTGACAAACTGAATATACCCGTTTACACTATGTGTAACGAGTATAATAAAATAGGGCCGTATTGAATCTCAACCAGTGTTTAGAGCAAGAAACGATGCACCGATGGAAACACCAATGACTGCGGCTATGGAACATCGGAAATAATAAAAACTACTACTATAACCACCAACAAAATATGACTGTGGCAATGGAAAATAAACATCGTTAGCCACGGCTACAACACACCAATAAACTTTTTGATGAATCTAACTAAACACCTCGCGCTTTTAAGCGCAAATACTAACAAAATAGTAGTTATTTAAGTAAACTATTGTAAAATTGCTGATGTGCTTTTATAAACACTTGTCTGGCTGAAATACGCAAGTAGTAGCTAATTATTTTGAAAGAAGGTGTCTACTATTTTCATTTTATTTTCCTATGAATAAATTTATACATCTGTTTACAATAAAATTTTGTACATTTTATAATATCGATTAAGGAATAAAATTAATTTCAGAGAACAATTTCTTTAAACTGTAAATAACAAGAAAAAACGTTAACTTCGGTAGCACCGAAGCTCAAATACCCGCCACACGAAGCTTTTATCATTTTCTTGAAGGACAAAAAATGGAAGGTGAGTTTGTAAGGGTCTATTTGTTATAGTGGCCCGATCCTTGTCATAACGGTAGCATATTCATAGGATAACAGCAGAAGTGATTTTACATAGATTGGAGTGAATATACGCATAAATAAGAACTATTTTCATACAAAAATCTGAAAAATGGGCGCTAGGGTTTGTATGGGGGCCATATCAAAAAAATGGGCGTGGCACCTTTCTTCTGATATTTTATGCCATTAGAAGTGTTTTACCCAATTTATAGTAAATACATTCATAAATAATAATTATTTTCATTCAAAAAATTGAAAAAGTGGTAAGTTTGTATTTGGACTATATCTAAAAATGGGCGTGGCACCTTTCTTCTGATATTGGATGCCATTAGAATTGTTTTTAACCCAATTTGTAGTAAATACATTCATAAATTATAATTATTTTCATACAAAAAATCGAAAAACAATGGTAATACAAATTGCCTAAGAGCACAAAAAGCTTAAGTCTAAAATTTCAGTTCAATATCCTTAGGACTTTCCGCGAAAAACGCATTGTCACAGACAGACAGATGGACAGACAGACAGATTGCTAAATCGATTCGTCTCATCTCATGGCTCAGCTCGACGAGACAAATCGATTTAGCCATGTCCGACTCTCTGTATGTCTGTCTGTCTATCTGTTTGTTTGTCCGTATGTCTGTTGCTTTTTGTGCTCCTAGGCAGTTTCTATGTCAGAACCAAGGTGCCTCGCCCATTTATAGATATAGCCCCCATACAAACTTACCACTTTATTCCGATTTTTTGTGTGAAAATAGTAATTATTTATGAATGTATTTATAACAATTTGGTTATGGCACCCAATATCAGAGGAAAGGTGCCACGCCAATTTTTAGGATATAGCCCCATACAAACTTACCACTTTTTCCGGTTTTTTGTATGAAAATATTTATTATTTATGAATGTATTTACTACAAATTGGGTAAAAAAAAAACGCTTCTAATGACATCCAATATCAGAAGAAAGGTGCCACGCCCATTTTTTAGATATAGCCCCCCATAAAAACTAACCAGTTTTTTAAGATTTTTTGTATGAAAATAGTTATTATTTATGAATGTATTTACTATAAATTGAGTAAAAACGCTTCTAATGGCATCCAATATCAGAGGAAAGGTGGCACGCCCATTTTTAGATATAGCCCCTATACAAACTTACCACTTTTTCCGGTTTTTTGTATGAAAATAGTTATTATTTATGAATGTATTTACTATAATTGGGTAAAACGCTTCTAATGGCATTCAATATCAGAGGAAAGGTGAGACGCCCATTTTTAGATATAGCCCCCATACAAGCTTACCACTTTTTCCGGTTTTTTGTTTGAAAACAGTTATTATTTATAAATGTATTTACTACAAATTGGGTAAAAAAAAACGCTTCTAATGGCATCCAATATCAGAGGAAAGGTGGCACGCCCATTTTTAGATATAGCCCCCATACAAACTTACCACTTTTTCCGGTTTTTTGTATGAAAATAGTTATTATTTATGAAATATTTACTACAAAATGGGTGTTAACACTTCTAATGGCATCCAATATCAAAAGAAAAGTGCCACGCCCATTTTTTCATACGGCCCCCATACAAACCTTGCACCCATTTTCAAATTTTGTACGAAAATAGTTCTAATTTATGGATATATTCTAATCTGTGTAAAAATCATTTTACTGTTAACTCATGAACATGCTTGCGATATGATAAGGATCGGGCCACTATAACATAAACCCCATACAAACTCTCTCTCGCCTTAATTTTTTTTTTTTTTCAAGAAAAATTATTAAAGTTTCATGTGGCGGGTATTTAAGCTTGGTGCTACCGATGTTAACGTTTTTATTGTTTTAATTAAATAATTAGACGTGTTTGTTGATAGTGCGGTAAGTCAGCTGGTCGGATCCTTCTTCTAGAAGTCGTCTTGTAGTTAGGCTCAAGCATGTGTAAGTTACTCATCTCGTTGTTTGAATGTGACATGATTTTTGTGTGGTAACTTCTACTAACTGCTAATATTTCTTCTTTTTTAACGGTGTGAATTTTGAGATCTCTGTATATCTGGAAAAAGAAATATAACACATTCCGCTTTGTAATTTATCGAAGTATTTTGACTGCTGCCGTTGTATTGTATTGATGTTTGAAGTCTTATATGTACCCTTAACTTAAAGGCCGTATGTCCAAATTGGTATTACAAGCAATGCTTTTGTAAATAAAATTAGGTTTGTTAGTCATGGAGAGTAACTCCAAGTCAGTTTATTGTCTAGGTTAATTCCA
Organism: Leucophenga varia; assembly: GCA_018903435.1. Taxonomy (NCBI): domain Eukaryota; kingdom Metazoa; phylum Arthropoda; class Insecta; order Diptera; family Drosophilidae; genus Leucophenga; species Leucophenga varia. Next base: position 126,735 of record JAEIFJ010000301.1, on the reverse strand, counting down.
ATGTATTTTACCGAATTTTCAATAGGATCTGATCATTGTTTATTTGTAAAGGAATGGGCCCAAAAACTCTTTAGGTTTTAAAGATAATTTATGTAGTTTTATTTTCGTTCTTTCTTATGGCCCATTTTTCAAACTATTTTTGTTAAGCTTGTTAGAGACTACAGCTAAGTCTTTATGTGAATAAAGAAGAATTTTTACATCTGAATTAGGTTGAAAAAAAAGAGGGTTGTTCTACCAAGAAAAAGACCTACCCCAGGGCCCCCTCTCCGATTTCAATGAAATTTGGCACAGTTGTAGTACATCGAAAAACATTAGACACGTATTTTTTTATAAGGGCCCTTAAAGCGTTTTAAGGGTGAAAACCACCCTAATTTTTATACCCTGTACCCAAAGAGTATATTAAGCTTGTGCGAATGTATGTAACAGACAGAAGGAGGCAAGATAGACCCTATAAAGTATATATATTATTGATCAGCATTGGAAGGGGAGTCGAACTAGCTTTGTCTGTCCGTCTGTCCGTCCGTCCGTCTGTCCGTCCGTCCGTCTGTCATGCTGTCTGCCGTATGAAAACGATTATTTCGGAGACTATAAAAGGTAGAGCTTTCAAAATTGAAACTTAGACTCTCCTAGGCCGTCAAGTGTGCACTTACAAACGGTTTTTCTCTAGACCCATTTTAAGGGGTACCCCCCATACAAATGTACCCCTTGGGTACAGGGTATAAAAATTAGGGGTGGTTTTCACCCTTAAAACGCTTTAAGGGCCCTTATAAAAAAATACATGTCTAATGTTTTTCGATGTACTACAACTGTGCCAAATTTCATTGAAATCGGAGAGGGGCACTTGGGTAGGTTTACTTGTAAGATAGGTAAGTCTTGTGTAAAGACACAAGACCGCTACCTTGAGCTATACTTGCTTTAATTGGCGTTATTGTTGAGTGAGCGTCTTTGACGTTTACATAGTAGTGTTAGTCAGATATGTAACTTTTTAGCATTTGGTAAAAATCTGGTGGAAGAAGCTTTTTAAGTTTAAACAATAGACCAACGTGCTATACCTTGTCGGATGCTTTTTCAACATAAAGAAATATTCCAATGCAATACTTTTTGTCTTCTAGATCTGTAGAAATTTTATTAACTACTCTATGAATTTGTTCAATGGTTGAGTGATATTTCCATCATTCCCAAACTGATGGTCAGGTATAATGTAGCTATTACCAAGGTTGGGTTGAAGTCTGTAAAGGAATATTTTTTCAAAAACTTCTGATAATATAATAAAGCTTATCGGACGGTAAGTAGCTGCACATGTGGCGTCTTTACCAGGTATTGAAATAGGTATAATCTATGCTACCTTTTCTGTCTTGGGAAAATATTTGTACCTTATTATTGCGTCAAGCATATTCCGCAGATAATAAATATTATTTATATGAAGTTTTTTAAGCAATTTTCCAGTTATCATGCCAGGAGACTTGCCTTGATATTGTCGATATTATTTTTAAAATAGTAGTTACATCTCAAATTTGGATGATTTGTGAGTTGCTAGAATAATAATTTAATGAAGAATTGCAAGAAAATGGATGATAAAATTTATTATAGATAGAGCAGAGAAAACGAAGTGAGTGAAGGAAGGTATAGTTTGTTGTACAAACTATGAAACTAACTAAAAGCCAACCTAAAAGGAACATAGTTACGTGTAAAGCGACAGGGAACATTAGGAGATAATTGCTGAAGAAAGAAGGGGGGGTCGACACATATAATCTTATGAAGTAGAACGACCGAGAGCATACGCCGCCGCAGCTAGTCTGAACAATAAGTTTAAAACGTTCAGTATATGGCGGGAGAAACATCTGTGACTAATTAATGTTTCTAGGCAAAAGCTTTTGCAAAAACTCAATAGAATTTTCGTGAACAGCATCATGTTCGTTCCACACAAGATGCAAATCCAAAATAGGTCGAGCTAACGAGGTATAAAGACGTTTAGTGATGTAAGGATCATCAAACTCTTTAGACCAACGTTTTATAAATTCAAGAACTCCTTTTGCTTTGTTTACCATTACATTAATATGATCTATCTAGTTTAATTTAGGGTCCATGAGAACACCTAATTCAAAAAAACTGAACTCCCTAACAAGTATGTGATTGTTTAGGAGGTAAGATCCTAAAATCGGTTTTCTACGATGAAATGTCATACATTTACACTTTGAAATGTTTAGACTGAGAAAGTTGGCTACACATCATGAATGCAATGTGTAAGAAAAGGTGAACTTTTGAACCGTAATATTTACCGCCTTGAGATCGGAGTAGTCGGCAATATATTCGATGATATCTTCACACGTTGGGGCCCCAGTAAACCGCGAAACGAAAATATGTTTGCGCGGCGCAGCGACGGATAACGTCTTTTTCGAACCGAACCACATTGCTGCCGAGAAATGGAGAACCACGTGCTGCCGCCCGCGGCAAAGATAGTGTCAGCTGAGGGCTCGTTCGTCATCAGCAGCAAAGGTGACAGTGGTTCTATCCAATCCGAGCAATGCCAATATAGAGGCACTGGAGAATTTGTCAGCGAAATAAGATTTATCGACGATGTCGGCTCAATAGACGGAGCAACAGGTAATACAAGCTCTCTTAAAAAAAAATTGGCAAAGCCCCGGAAAATTAAACAAAAAAAATTAAAAAGAATTTTATGAAAACCTGGCGACCGAAGTACACGTGGCTATTATCCTTGTAAGTTCCTTATTTGTTATCTTTACCACTCGAATTTTTTTTTTATTTCATAGGATTTAATTTTTTAGACTATCCTTTCCTAACTCACGGTATTATACATAAAAAATCTATTTATTTAATAGACCTTATGTTCCGCTACTGTCTTGGTCATTCTTCGTTTATTTCCTTGAATCTTTAAACCTTATTCTTTTCTTGTTTTTTCCCCCCCGCTTCCCCGGATAAGAGAATCACCCCGTAAACCACGATCAGACCGATACCGTAATCGTAGACCGACGATAGGCAACACCTGACTATCACCTGCAAGCATATTGTAAAGTAAAAAAAACATCAAAGAAAAGAGAAGGATAAAAAAAAAAAAAAAAAAAGGTCTTATATATTGAAATCAAGGTGAACGTTCAAATCTCTCACATGCTATTAAATGGTAATTAACTGAATGTACTTTCTAGCCATTTTGATCAGAGCCGTAGCCATTTTGAAATCAGAGCCGTTTAAACATATATGTGATTTTCAAAAACAAAGGGAAGAAGGCTCGTGTTGTTTTGATGACTGATTGGACAGAATTGCGCAACGCTTCTTCGATCTCGAAAAGATATAGATCACAATCCCGGAGGTCTTGGCCCTTCAGGCAAGCACGTTTAGCATTCACCACACTTTGGGTAACGCGTTCAGCGGCATTACTCTAAAGAGAATAAAATGCCGTCCTCAAATGTGTGAAACCATATTCGTTAGCAAACTTTTCCAATTTCTTAAACACAAATTATCAAAAAACTTTGAAAAATATTTTATTTTTGAGGAACGAGAGAATATCGTTTGTTGTGGCACGCAACGCTTTCAAAATACAAATTTAGAAAAATGGTCTTTTACTATGAATATGTACGCATGACCTTTTCTAGAGCGGTGGTATTTGCTTAGGTCTTTTGAAATCTCAGTTATAACTTCGCTACCTATAACGACTTTTCAATTGAAATTCGCTGCTTTGGTTTCTTTGCACACAGTGCAATTTCGTTTGTAGTGTCTAACCTGGAGTAACAGAAACTACGCAAATGTACGGCTATCTTGGCCACGCCACCATGTGCAGCAGTCAAATCATCGTGTGCCCTCTCAATCACTACTTATGAAATGGTCTCAGCCACCCAAAGTTTCCAAATATTTTCTCAACTCGTTTAAAAACCATTCCATTTACAACTTGCAAGTGCGGTAAAAAATTCTAGTTTTCGTTCACATAGCTCTAAGTAACTTCCAGACCCGAATTCAGTGGCTTCGAAAAACAAAAATTTAATTTGCGTGTCTGCAGCAACATTATCAGCACCTTTCCTTTGCACGATTTCAAAATCGAGTCCTTGCAACGTGAGTGACCACCTAGCCAAAAGACCACTCGAATCTTTGAAAGACATCATCATTTCTGGCCTGGCACTATGTCTTGAATTTTTTAATAGCAAGTATCGCCGCAAGACACTTTTTTCCCGTGACTGTGATTTAATGTATATTCAGCTTGCCGGAGAAGAAAGCAATGGGTTTCTCGTTATTCTCTTCATCATCAGAAATAACACCGCGCCAACTCCGTAATGTGAAGCATCGCACTGGACAAAAAACCTTTTCTTAAAGTTAGCATGCGTCAGTACCGTAGGAGAAGTAAGTGGTTTTGGTTTTAACGTATTGAACGAATTTTATGCTTCGATCGACAATTTAAATTTCTCACCGTTTCTTATTTTCAGTTAATCGGTCAGTGGCACAGCGATAGATGCAAATTTTATATGAATCTTTTATACCAGCCGGCCTCTATGCGCTCATGATCTTTGTGAAGTTTACTCCACCCACTACAAAACAAAAGTTTGGTCAGGTCAATGGTCCAATCCAATGGTCAGGTTCGCTTGCTTCAAACATACCGCCACCTGCACTAAGTATCTCATATGCGTATCGAAATCGGAAGAAATGATTAACAAATCGTCCAAATACACAAATACATTCGAACTAATGCTTTCTGGTATGACTCCATCCATAAGACTACAAAGTCCTTGAGCAGCATTGGAGAGTCCGAATGGCATGACCATGAATTGGTAGAGGGTACACTGTGAAGGCCGTGCACGCTTTGCTCCTCATATTCAATTTAATCTGCCAAAAAAGCAAACTTTAAATCGACGCTCGAAATATAATGAGTTTCATCGATACGAGATAAAATGCCATTTATATTCTGGAGAGGGTATGCGTCTTTGGTGGTGAGTTTACTAAGTTTCCGGACTTATACTGACTTCTGTTACGCCTTATTTTAACATCTGGCCGATTTCCGGTACACCATCTCTTGAACCGCCGGAGACAAAGGATAATGGCGGTCTTTGACGGGTACTGAGCCTGGAAGCAACTCGATTTTATGATGTTAGTGCGCCCTAAACCGTGTTGTTCAAATGTAAGAAACTTTGATTTAACCTCTTCTCATCTATCTGACTCGACTTTAGATAATTGTCACCTTTCATATTCCAATTTATGACCTTCTTCGTTTAAATAGTGGCCCCCATTTTGTATTGTAAGTGTCTCTTAAGAAATTTAAACTTCTTCAACACATGGTTCACCTGTGACCTCCGGCGCTAAACCAAATGCTCTCCAAAAATCTATTCCTAGAAACACCGATTGATCGAGCTAAGGGCAGAGATAAAATGTAACTTTTTTCTTGCCTGTCTTCATTTTTAAACGGCACCTCAAACTTCCCCAAGATATTATGCACCTTGCCTGACGCGGTTCTCACAGTAGAAAAAAGTATGCACCCGAGCTTCTAACTTTTCAACCAGTTCAAACCGAATTTCGAACATGGTTCCAAACATCCTGGCGCCTTTGAAATCTTTCTCGCTCTTTTTGAACTCTTTTACTCAATGCTCGCATAACATTTACTGCAAGATTGTTAAGAATCCGTTCTCTAACCTCATAGTATTTTCGTACACGCTCTTTAAATGGAATTATGTTATTAAAAAAATTATTAACTGAATGACTCTTACTTTTTACAGAATTAGCACTACTTATATCTAATTTGCGGGACGAAAACTCGAGCGCGTCGACGCTCACATTTCCCTGGCAACATTTTGGGCATTTTGGCGTAATAATGTTGCCCGTGGGCTGTCAAGAATACCACCACAGCAGGCTCAGCATGACGAAAAAGGCGTTTAAAGAGACAACCCTCTGGATGAGGTTGGTTCGCAGGGTGCTGGTCACTCAACCGAAAACAACTTAAAACCAAACGATCACACGAACCATGGATAAGATGGCTAGAAGAAACAAAACTACTCCAGGTGGCAGACAAACAAGTGAAAATTCGCACGTGGTGAACTCCGCGGCAGGGGCATGGATTCTTTAGGCAACAATTATTTTTAAATCTGCTTCTCACGATATCAAACCCCGGAACAGATTTAAGGAACACGCTTTAAAAATATGCACCTGGAACGTTCGATCCCTTAATAGGGATGGTGCAATTGAACAACTGATTGACACTTTTGACAGATTTAAGGCTAATATTACAGCTATCCAGGAAATGCGATGGATTGGAAACGGACACCTAGAAAAACAACCAGCGACATCTACAACAGTGGCCATGAGAGTCAACGCATATTTTAATAAGGTTTCGTGGTTAGTAGGAAACTATGTGGTCTCGACTCCAAATTTAAATTCACGCGCTGCCTACTTCACTTACTTCCAGCGGGTAGTCTTCAGTGCATTCAATTTCGCATGGTTCAACTGATACCTCATTCACAACTCGATCTTTACGAGGTGTGTTCAAACATTATCGCGAATTTTGAATTTTCGTAGGTTACGTATATTCGAATTTCGATTTTTTGTGGCGTTTTGTTGGTACTCATGTCTCTTACTTATGCCAACAAGCTCATTTTGAATGTTCACTTAATTGATGACAGCTGCTTTGCTTGCACGTGTTTTGGATCGTCTTCGATTTTTACCTATTCAAAAAAATGGATTAAAGAACCTGTATCAAATTTTGTGTGAAAAAACGAAATTAAGTGCGCGGATGCATTCCGAATGTTGACTGTGGCATACGGAGAAGCTACCTTGGACCGAAGCAACGTTTTTCGGTGGTACAAAATGTTCTCAGAAGGCCGAGAAAATGTGAACGAAGAAGAGCGCCCTGGTCGACCATCGACCTCAACGGACGATGCTCTCATCCAAAGAGTAAAAGACTTTGTGCTTGCACACCGTCGATCAACTATGAGAGACATTGCTGATGAAATTGGCGTATCGAAAGGATCAATTAATACCATTTTGAAAGATGTTTTGGGCCTCAAACGTGTCAAGTCTCGGTTGGTACCAAAAATGATGATTTTTTTTTAAAAACTGTACTGATTTTTCGTGACTTTTTTTGACAAAAAATCCAACCAATATCGTTCCGCAACCATCGTATTCGCTTGATTTGGCACCGTGTGACTTCTGGCTATTCCCAAAACTCAAGAGACCACACCGGGAAACGCGTTTCAAGTCGATTGAGGAGATAAAAGCAAAATCGAAAAAGGAGCTGATGGCTATACCGGAAAGGGACTATTTGGCATGTTTCGAGGATTGGAAAAAACGTTGGCATTGGTGTATTTTATCGGGAGGGGGATTACTTTGAAGGGGACAAAATAGATATTTATGAATAAATAAATAATTTTTGAGAAAACACAAAATTCGCGATACTTTTTGAACACAAAATTCTAACTTGGTCTGGGATTATCCCTATCGGACAAATCAAAATTACGGCGACACATTCGAATTTCCGCTGTCCTTAATGTTACGTTTGATGAGACGAATTAACCTAGATTCAGGTAGGGACGAACTCATTTGAGATTGCAGCTTTCGCATGGTATGCTGTAGTCATCAACACTATCATTCGCCCTTCGCTCTAACCTCTGTAAGCAACTCGTAGTGCGACCTGTAGCTACGAAATTGCTCATGTAGTGCCTCATTCAATGAACGCCAATTTGGTATCCTGTTCACTTTACAGTGTAGCCAACTCCATTCGCATGCTCTACCTGACAGTAATTTATGAATATTATTCAAAATATCTTCCCAAGGACAATTGTTCTGACGCTGCAAATGTTCCACCTCAATCATTTCTTGAAAATATATGTTTAAGTTTTGATTCATTTCACCACAAATTCCTTCAGCCAATGACACGCGATAGGTTTCCATAGATTGAGCCAGAGTCACATTTACAGCAGACTCTAAGACTCAATTGGCTTAATTGGTTTACGACTTTCTTTTTGTTGCTTTGGTTCTATAGCTAACGAAGGTGATGGAAAATTTAAGTCCACTGATGCACCAGAATGACTTTTTGGTATAGCACCCTGCTTTTGGAACTGATCAAATGTGGCTTCTTGTCCACCTGATTGACTTCCATCAATAAAAATTGATTCTCCGCCCTTTGCTCGGGTCGGCGTATCATCTCTAAAAATCGGAATTTTGGACTTGGAACTAGTAATGTATGAATGCAAACTAACTAGCTCGATCTAATACTTTCGTTTTTAATCTTTTAGCACAATTCATTAAGGCCAAACGTAATTGTTTTATGAAGAAAAAAAAAAAACAAAAACAAAACAGCGAACAAAAATACAAAAATCCAAAAAAAAAAATTCACGAATAGAACGGGGCATTCACAAGACAAAATAACATCGACTCATGATTAATTCGACATCTCTATACTTATTGACAATCTTTAGCATCGGATTTAAAAAAAAAAAAAACACCTAGCCAGATCTTATCGCTGCTCCTTAATTTTCCTTACCCCAAATTTATCAAGGAGGCAAATAGTGAAGCCGTTTATTGTTTAATTATTTTAGACATCATATGACCTTTAGGATACATTGCATCAGATTAGATGCCCTCACGAAATGACAATCCAACCTAAACAATTTAAATTGGCCGCTATGGGTGAGTTCTTTGTGAGTGATATACAGCGAACCGAAAACAATCGTCGATTAGATTCCGCTTCAATGGACTAGAGAAGTGGGTCTGGGGTTCAACACAGAGCGCTTTCAGGCAAGGCCGTAGTGATGGTTAGCTCTGAATAGCGAAAGCGAATAAAGAGTCCCGGATAATAGCGGGTGTCTAGCCAGTGCAGCACTGACAAGAAGTTTTTAGGTGTTGTCTTCTTAAGCAACACCTCAACTCCTATGTTCTCTGTTGAATGTTCTGTTCCTATCTCTCTCTTAAATATGTCAATCGACCCGTGCCGATGGTCAGCCTGGCTGGCCTGGCCCAGTATAAATAGTCCAGCCGCGAACGGATTGCTTAGACGACTGGCGGCTGCTCGTTTCTAACCAGCCTTGCCCAGGTAAAGCGGATCTCTGCCTGCGCGGACCGTTCCCTTTTCCGCAGCTCGTGCGACTTAGTATGGATGTATTAAAAAGCAAAAACAAAAAATAAAAAAAAAAAAATATGGTAGCCGGCTTACCACTAGCCGGAAGGAACCACTAGTTTCGCAAAAGAGGCTTTGCCACAAACGAACCCTCTCAGCAGGACCGCCACCAGTGTCCAAAAACCACTCGCTAGGCATGGCAAAGCCCAGCATGACGTGTCAGGCCAATCTAGTGCTCCCAAGACGTCTTCAAGCAGGAGTGCCACCGACCAGCAACTTGCGGTTGGAGCCTCTGCAAGTAAGGCAGTCGAAGGAGGTCCAGATTCGTCTAAGCCTACAAACAAAGATCTGAAAGTAGCATGCCGCATCTCCAAAGAAATGAGACGGGTTCTATCACGAAAAACCAAGTGTCTAACAGAGACAACTTGAAGATACAGGAGGACATACGTTGGGCGAGGTTGGTCGTCCCCGATTTTATCCGCGCTTTGTACGGAGTAAACCAAAGCCAGAGCACCAAAAGGCAGCGCTCCACCGAGGATGGTCAACACACGGCACCAATGCGGACGAAAACGGATGGCACAGCCATGTCGCGATCGCTTGCGGTAGTAGCAAAAGATAAAAAGATACTTGGACTCATAGACTGTAATGACAAATTCGCAGAATACCCAGACACCAGTGAAAGTGTGTTAAAACTGAGCTATAGCAGCTGACTTTGGTGCTACTACGAAAGCATCCGGGCTCAACCATGGCCGTTTTGGATGGAGGATGGTAGCAGGGTAACATCAAGGTTGTGGCGTGTGAGGACGACGATGTAGCGAATCTGTACAAGATCGCTATATGCCGAGTTAGGGAGGTGTACCCGAGGGCCAGGCTGGAGGCCGTTGACGTAAAAGACATCCCGTTCAGACCACGAGCTCGTGCATGGCCCGAGCTCGTGCATACCCTCGAAGCCTACATACCACAAGGACATATTCGAGATGCCTCCCAGTGGTGATTAAATTAAAGCAGAGAAGATGAAGGGAGAAGTAGCAGTCGCCGAAGGACATAGTGAGGCTTTACGGCAACAACATACCTCTCCCCAGTGACGACGAGGGGGGAGAAAGATAGGACCCTGTCGGAGGAGATCGGTAAAGATAATGCAGGTCCTATAGTCTGGAGTCTGTCTGTCTGAAGTTAGGGGTTCCCAACTGAGAGTGGCTTCTTTTTACATGGCTCACGATGACTCGGGGGCATTTCCATCAAGGACGATCCAAGAGATCGAAGAACAACGCCGAGTGGAGAACCAGAGCATCATTCTTGGAGGCGATACTAACGCGCACCACACACAATGGGGAAGCACCGACACGAATGAGAAGGGTGAGCTACTCTTTGACTTTCTCTTACTCTCTAATATATATGTAATAAACAAAAGGCAACAAACCTTCTTTTATTAATAAAAATCGGAAATAAGTATTAGACATCACGCTAGTCTCCGAAAACCTATTAGAAAACATTATTTTATTTTTTTTTATATTTTCCTATGAATAAATTCATACAGCTGTCTACAAAAACATCTTGTGCATTTTATAATATCGAAAAAGGAATAACATTATAAGAATAATATAAGAGAACAATTTCTTTAAATTATAAATAATAACAAAGTTAGGTCTATGAAGAAGTTATCGTGAATAACAATTTCTTTATTTAATAAGTCGGCGTTTATTGATAGTGCGGTAAGTCAGCTGGTCGGATCCTTCTAGACGTTGTCTTGTAGCTAGTTTATGCATGGGTAAGTTACTCATCTCGTTGTTTGAATGTGACAGGATTCTGGTGTGGTAACTTCTACTAACTGCTACTATTTCTTCTTTAACGGTGTGAATTTTGAGATCTCTGTGAATATCTTTGTTTGAAATATACCATTCCGCTCTTGTAATTTGTCGAAGTATTTTTGACTGCTGCCTTTTGTATTATATTGATGTTTGATGTTTTGGATGTACCCCAAATTTGAAATCCGTATGTCCAAATTGGTTTGTACAAAAGAAGTTTATTGCTCATAGAAGTTTTTTTTTTTTCATAAGCCAGCTCAGTTGACGATATTTCTCTTTTAATTGATTTCGTTTTTTTTTTCTATGTGTACCTTCCAAGTTAGTTTATTGTCTAAGTGAATTCCCAAGTATTTGGCCGATTTTTTCAATAGGTATGTCAATATTATTTATTTTTAAAGATAACTTGTGTTGTTTTGTTTTCGTTAATTTTTTATGGCCCATTTATCAAATCATTTTTTGATGTTATCAAGTATGTTTTGAAGCTAATTAGAGGCTATAGATAAGTCTTTACGTGAATAAAGAAGTATTGTGTCATCTGCTTTAATTGGCCTTATTGTAGAAGAGCGTCGTTAACTTTTACATAGAAGTGTCGATCAGATATGTAACTTTTTAGCATGTGTTAAAAATCTGGAAATATTCCAATGCAATACTTTTTTTATCTTCTAGAGGTATAGAAATTTTATTAACTACTCTATGGATTTGTTCAATGGTTGAGTGAAGTTTCCGAAACACAAACTGAAGGTCAGGTATAATGTAACTATTATTAAGGATGGGTTGAAGTCTGGTAAGGAATACTTTTCACAAACTTTTAATCATTTTGGAAGAGGTCGTATCGGACGGTAAGACGCTGCACTTGTGGCATCTCTACCAGGTTTTGGAATAGCTATGACCTCTGCAACCACCCACGCCTTTGGACGACATTATATCTTGGCAAGTTTTGGATGACCATTTCATTTCAGAACATAGATATATTGAATTTCAATTATCCAAAACCACCTCCAAGCCTATAGACGTCATGAATTTGAGAAAGCTAACTGGGGACTATGCCGTAAAGCCTTAGCACGAAGATTATCCTCTGTCCAACGTGAACTTCCTTACAATGTAAAGAATTTAGAAGAATAAGTTAAACTGTTCTTCGATAGTTGGGCATACACTCACAAAGGTGTGACGGTGGAAAAAAATTCAAAGCGACACATGGACCACCCTGGTGACCCAGTCTACTGAGCGACCTTAGAAGGGAGTGTAAGTGGGGTTTCAACCGAGCCAAGTGGTCTAACCTGGACCGCGATTGGGAGCAATACAAAGTCCAACTAAAGAAGTTTAAGTACGCTCTCAGGAAATCTAAAAGAGGAATCCTGGGCCAAGTTCAGTAGCTTGAAAGAAACCACTTCTGAAGCTTTACGCTTGAGAAAGTCCATCACTTAAGCCCCAGTATCAGTAGGCTATCTAATCAAACCTGATGGTATCGGGTGCGCAACTAAATAATTTCGTATTTTTTCGTTAAAAAAACCAATTATTTAAGTATGAAAGTGAAAAAATATTTTATTCAAAATATTGTCCATCGGAAGCGGTAACTTTTTTCCATCTTTCAGGCAATTTATGGATTCCATCCCAAAAAAACTTCTCATCTTTTGCGCCGAGAAAATCATCAAGCCATTTTTTAATACCTTCAACATTGGTGAACCGTATTCCAGAAAGGTGATTCTGCATCGACCGAAACAAGTGGGAATCAGAAGGAGCTATGTCTGGGCTATAAGGCGGGTGAGGTAGAATTTCCCATCCAGCATTTTCCAAATAATTTTTGACCGGTACTGCAACATGTGGCCGAGCATTGTCATGATGGAAAATCAATTTTTCGTGTCTGGTCGCCCATTCTGGCCGTTTTACGGCTATTGCTTGCTTCAAATGTATCAATTGTTGCCTGGATAGCTCTCCCGTGATTGTCTGGCCCGATTTTAACAGCTCATAGTACAGCACACCCTTCTGATCCCACCAAATACAGAGCATTACCTTCAAACCATGAATATTCAGCTTTGGTGTCGATTTGGCTGGTTGGCCTGGCTTCACATATGATCTTTTACGCTTAGGGTAGTCGTAATGAATCCACTTTTCATCGCCAGTGACAATACGATGCAAAAACGATTTCTTTTGTGGCGATTAAGCAGCATTTCAGACATGCAAAATCGTCTCTCAACGTCTCTCGGCTTTAATTCGTGTGGCACCCAATTTCTTTGTTTGTGAATGTATCCAGCTGCTTTTAAACGTTTAGAAATGGCTTGTCAAGTGACTTCCAATGTTTTTCCAAGTTCTTCTTGAGTTTGACATGAATCTTGATCGAGTAATGCCTCCAAATCTTCGTCTTCAAACTTTTTTGATGGACCTGTTCGCTCTTTGTCTTCTGTGCCAAAATCACCACTTTTAAATCGTGCAAACCACTGCTGACATACTCTAACCTCTGGAGCATATTCAGGATAAGCTTCTGAGAGTAAACGATGTGCTTCTGTTGCACTTTTCTTTAAATTGAAGAACAAAAGCAAACCTCCCCGCAAATGCTGTTTTGTTGGAATGTAACTTGATATTTTAACTGTAATAAAAAAATTTGTATGTTTACTAATATTCACTGTGACATATCAAATGTTCTTGATTTTTTGGCGCGCTTTAACATAGAATAGCTGTCACTGTCAAAATATTGACTACATAAATAGATATGAGGTTAGTAACAAATACGAAATTATTTAGTTGCGCACCCAATACATGAACCAATTCGAGTACTGAGTCCTTAAATCTTTTGATGGACATACATATTCCTAATAGTGCTACTCGACAGGAAGTGATCGGTGAAAGAAAAGCTATCTCCCGACCAGTGACTCCTTCAAGACGTCTTAGTCTCTGGGTGTTGATGGCATCAACTACAACAAAGCAAGGAGCTAGCTATACCATGCCTTGAGATAATCTTCTAGGTCAATATTCCTAGAGAAGGGAAAGCATCCCATGTAACAACGAACGGTTCTTTATCGATTAGCTTATTATCTTTCGTACTAAAAACATTAGAAAGACTGATTGACATGTACATTAAGGAAAGTATTAGCCCCAGACTTATTTCTAGTTCTCAACACCCCTACACCGAAGGAAAATCCACGGAGACAGCACTCCATATAGTTACCTTCACAACAGAAAAATCGTTCGAGGAAAAAGAATATTATCTCGCAGCCTAGAAGGTGAACTGGAACGAAAATATTGTAGAACGTATCAAGAAAGCCAACATGGCGCATTTCACGTGTAAAAAGCCATTAGCAGAAGGTGAGTGTTTTCACCTTGCATTGTACACTGGCTGTACACGGCAGTGGTACTACCACTAGAACTAGCATATAACACAGCTATATGAGACAGCAGGCTGGCTCAATTGCAACTATGGGCTGTCGAAGATACTTAACCTTCTAGTGTCCTCGCCACCAGCCACAGACCACTGTACATCATACCCAACAATTGGTAAGAATAACAAAATTTTTATCCCAACAAGAGCACAATGGGAAGACCTACCCCAAAATGAAACCAACGCCATAAATATCTACCTAGACGGGTCGAAACTCGAAGGAAAGGTCGGAGGATCCCCGGATCTGGAGATTAGATTATCTTTCAGACTTCCCAATCGCTGCAGCGTTTTTCAAGCTGAAATGATCGCTATACACGAGGCCATGCATTATCTAGGATACCACTCAGGTAGTAGGCGAAAAATATACATCTTCTCAGATAGTCTGGCTGCTTTAAAAGCACTTGACTCATATAATAACTTATCTCAAACTACCTCCCAGTGCAGCACATCTCTTAACGAGATGGCTGTGCAATGGGATATTTGCCTTACTTGGGTTCCGAGTCACCAATATATATTTGGTAACTGCAAAACAGATAGACTGGCCAGAGACGATTAGTGCAGTAGCCGCCTTCATAAGGAAATCGAGCTGGTTCAAGTAGGAGCAAATAAAAGAATGATCACATGGTATCACAGTGGACCTATCTGGCCTAACCTAGCCAAGTATATTAGATATTCCGGACATTGGATAAAATATTTTTTTTAACAAATTATATAATGATTAAAAAAATGTAATGGCTAATGGTAGACGCATAAATATTTAGTTATTAAACCAAAAAAAAAAAAGAAAAAGTTAACTTCGGTTGGACCGAAGTTTATACTATATACCTGTTACACATCATTTGACGTGGATAGAACCTTCGTGTGCAGCATTTGTATTAAATTTTATTTCAAAATACTTTACAAATTAAATATACTCTTAAAAATTTAGGAATTCGCGGTCCGATTTGGACCAATTTTAAACTGAAGATTTGGCATGGTATAAGAAACATTTTAACCATATTTGAAGCCATTCGCTTTATAAATAAATTTTTTTTCATATAAGAACTTGAAAAAATGTTGTACTTTTGTATGGGAGCTATACCTAAAAGTGGGCGTGGCACATTGATTTTAACATAGAAACTACACAGGACCTAGAAAAGCTTAAGTTTAAAATTTCAGCCCAATATCTTTAAAACTGAGCGAATAAATCGCGCAGCAACACACAGACAGACGGACAGACGGACGGACAGACGGACAGACCGGACAGACAGACAGACAGACGGACATGGCTAAATCGATTCGTCTCGTCGAGGTGATCAAGAATATATATACTTTATAGGGTCTACGATGCTTCCTTTAATGCGTTACAAACTTTCCGACAAACTGAATATACCTGTTTACACTAGTGTAACAGGTATAAAAATATATATATATATAGAAACAATTAGTTTAGATTCTTTCGCCTACCTCTCTGCTATAAAGGGATTCACCTTATCCTAATAGAGCTCTATAAGGTGTCGGATTGGCCGCTGTTTGCGAGGACAAGGGTCTGAATAGAGTGGGTTTTTTTTTTAATTTTTCAGTTTGTCTGTAAGCTTGTAACGCATTAGAAGACGTCGTAGACCCCATACAGTATATATAATTCTTGATCAGCTCGATGAGAAGATTCCGATGAGAAAAATCCGTCGGTCCGTCTGTTTATTTCAACGCGATGTACTCGGAGACTACTAGAGATATTTAGCTGAAATTTTTCTCGGCATCGACCAGGTCAGGTTTGAATGTGAAAGTACCACGCCCA
Organism: Leucophenga varia; assembly: GCA_018903435.1. Classification (NCBI taxonomy): domain Eukaryota; kingdom Metazoa; phylum Arthropoda; class Insecta; order Diptera; family Drosophilidae; genus Leucophenga; species Leucophenga varia. Next base: position 110,734 of record JAEIFJ010000301.1, on the reverse strand, counting down.
TTTTTCGGTTCAACCTCCAGACAAAAATACCGCGCATTTTCAAACTTTTATATAAAAATAGACATTTTTTAAATGTATTCACTCCAAATGTTGTTAAAACACTTCTAATGTCATCGAATGTCAAAACCAAGGTGCCACGCCCTTCTTTAGATATATACCCTACACAAACTTACCTTTTTTTTGAATATCTGTATATTTAGCTTTATATTTGAAACCAATATTGTGTCTAATTTGAGGTTTATAAGACTATTGACCCACTCCCATTCCACCTGAAAGTTTTATCTAAGCTACTGATTATAACACATAAACTAATTAAAAATACGTGTGTCGGTTATTAAAGCTTCGGTTAAACCGATGTTAACGTTTTTCTTGTATTGAACATACAATGTTAATGTTTTATTTTGATATATTTAAATTGTTTTTGTTTTGTGTGTGACTATAATATTTCCTTTATTCAATATTTCCAGTCTCATTTTCTTTTCAATTGTTTTTGTACGATTTTGCTGGTTATATTTATTTTAATAATTATTTATATAAGTTTGTTTGTTATTTTTTGTGCACTTGATTTTTATTGATTTATGTTTTCTGAATTGTTTTTAAGGAACTTGTAAGTATCACTTCGTTCAATATTTGTTTGAAAAAAATTCCAAAGTTTTTTGTATTTTTTTAATTAGTTACACGAGACCAATCTTTATTTTATTTGGTAATAATAAGTATATTTTTCTTTTGATGCACTGGACATATTTACTTAGTTCTTAGTACAACTAACGCAGGTTGAAGTTTATTAAAAGTTAATATAAATTGAAGCACTAGCACCACTTATTAGCACTGACTGGAATATTACGTTGCCCCAGTTTGTGTAAAAAATTGAAAAATTTTATACTACTGAGGAGCCAGTATACTAATTTACTTTTTTCGGCCGCGAACTTTGTTTTTGAATCGTGGTCCCTGCTTTGGCGCCAATTAAATAAATACGATTATCAAATTAATTATTATTTATTAAAGTAAGTTTATTTAATATTTGTTTCATATGTGCTTTACATTAAGTTTTAATAATAATTTATCAGCACGATGTGCTTTAAATTGATCCACTTTTAGACTGATCTGATATCTGGTATTTAAGGTACGCGCACGCTTAGACTTATAATGGAAAAAATCCAGTAATCGTAGGATAAATTACCAGCAATCAGAATTGGTTATTTTTGTGCAGAAAGAATAGAGAAAAAGAAATTGATTGTTATTGGACTAAGTGAATATAAACGGACAAACTCACATTTCGTTCCTAAGTGCTCTATTGTGTTTTTTTTATAATAATGGCTTTTTGTTCGTCCTCATTTAGTATATCCTAAACCAGCGACTGGCTGAATCTTACTTTAAAGTTAGAAAAGTGTAGAGAGTAAATTTTTTTGGATTTTAAGCATTATAGTTTCCGGAGTTCTAGTGCAGTTAACAACTGATGGGTTTAAATATTGTTTGAGCAATTGTAAAAAGTTTCCCTTCTGTGTAATGTGATGTTTGGTTTATAGTACTTCTAAAAAATTTGTTTATCACCAGCTCAGTAGATGATATTTAGTTTTTTGGAGAGGTTTTACGTTAGTTTTAAGGACTGTTGCTGGGAAGTGACTAAATATTATCTGTTGGGGGTCTTGATTGTCAATCGGCTTTGATGATTGAATATTTATGCTTATAGATTAATTCAAAAAGCAGTTTTGATTTATCTGTCAAAGAAAAACAAACTAAATTCTTAAATATCGGAAAATTTTACTGAAAAAAAATGTTAAAAAATAAAAATATTAATAAATATACTGTGGGCAAAAAAGACACTCCAGGAAAAAAATAGAAATTCCGCTATGAAGCCTAGCGGGCCGAACACACGGTCAACGCATAGGCGATCATTTGAGGAGCTGAGCGATCATCATACAAAATGAACGGAACAAGCAAAAAATTATACAGCTGTAAACGAAAATTACGCAGAAATGAGTTCTGATTCTGTGGGTGCTAAAGGAAGTGACAAAATGGTTTGGCAAGCAGAGTGCGTTCAAGACCTGAAAGCAACACTAAAGCGCAAGTCAATTATTTCGCTAAATGTTGATAGAACAAGGAAAACGTTAGCTTCGGTGGATCCGAAGCTTAAATACCCGTCACACGAATCTTTGAATTGTTTTTGTGTGATCATAAGAGGCTTTTATACATTTATAAATATATATTTGAAAATAATTACTTTCTCGTACAAATGTTTGAAAATAATCAAAAAAGTTTGTATGGGTGCTATAGCTAAAAATGGGCGTGGCACCTTGGTTTTGAGTGAAAAGTTTTATAAATAATACCTATTTCAATACAAAAATTCGAAAGTGGGCGGTAAGTTTGTATGGGGACTTATAGCTAAAAAAGGGCGTGGCACCTTGTGTTTTGATATTGATTGTCATTAGGAAGTGTTTTTACCAAATTTGAGTGAATTGTATAAAAATAATACCTATTTTAATACAAAAATTCGAGAATGGGCGATAAGTTTGTATGTGGGCTATATCTAAAAATGGGCGTGGCAGCTTGGGATTTGATATTGATGACATTAGAATAATTTTTTTCCAACTTCGAGTGACTACATTCATAAATAATAGCTATTTTCAAGCAAAATTAGAAAAAACGGTAAGTTTGTATGGGGCTATACCTTAAAATGGGCGTGGCACTTTGATTTTAACACTTGAACTGCCTAGGACTGAGAAAAGCTTACGAGTTCCGAGTTAGGTCAATATCTTTAAAACTGAGCGAATGAATCGCATAAATACAGAAAAAAGGGAAGGAGGGAGGGAAGGAAGGCGGGAAAGGGTAGATCGACTCGTCTCGTCGTGATGATCAAGAATATATATATACTTTATACGACGCCCCTTAGATTACAAACTTGGACAAAAGAAATACCCCCACACTATGGGGCGGGAAGAAAGATCTACTGTGGAAAGGTCAAGAGTATCCTTTAAATAACTTGAAATATCCCCCACACTATGGGGCGGAAGAAGATCACGGGTGAACGGGAAAAAACTTTAAATGATCTCAACATGAATAACGATAAGAGTGAAAAGGTAAAATTACTAATGAACTATTTAGTCGGACTGCGAGTTCATCTTCAAACTTGTCAACAAATATGCTTGCACTATTGGACAACAGAGACATGTGCACTCAACTGCTGCATCGACTATTCTCAATAATGAAGCAAAGGAACATAAGCCACCAACCCTTTTATTCATCTTTTCGTTCATCAATAGTATAAAAAAAAGAACATGCTGCAGCAGTTCAACGATTGTATAGGCATTGGCTCGTTTATTTACAAGTCATACCGAGATGGCCACCTTCGTGGGTAATGTTCTCTACTGATAATTATCGTAAAATGGTTAAGTTGCTCGATCGAAATAAAGTAATGTACCATACATACCAATTGAAGCAGGGGAGAGCTTTTAAAGTTGTAATTAAAAATCTACACCATTCGATGCCAACTGAATTTATTGAACAGGAGCTTGAGATAAATAATCATAAAATTCTCAACATTAGAAATTCACTAGCAGATTTACCAAAAGCCACTGCCAATGTTTTTTGTGGACTAAGAGCCAAGTAGTAACAACAAAAGTGTGTACAACATCGAACGATTATGGCAGTTATTAAAATTGAGCGGAGCAGTTATTAAAATTGAGCCTTTAAAACAAGCTTAATGACTTAGTACAGTGTCATAGATGTCAAGAATTCGGTCACACAAAAAAGTAATTGTACTAAACCATTTAGGTGTGTAAAATGTGCTATGCATCATTGCTCCGAAGACTGTACAAAAGAAAAAAACTGCACCAGCTAAATGCGTTCACTGCGACAAATCTCATACAGCTTCATTATAAGGTTGTGAAGCTTACAAAACAACATTGAGACGAACTGCTTGCTTCATCAACTACCCGAAAAGTTCAGAAAAACTAAATCGCATAACAGATATTGATAATGGCCTACCGAGTAGAGTAAATTTGAGAAACTACATAGTTTCCGGCAGTAATAGCTATGCGGATATTGTAAGAGGAAGGACCACAAATAATGCAACTAGCAGTAATGGTAATCAGATGCCACATAATTCAGACAATGCATTTAATAAAGGCTACAGAGACTTGAATTGATAATGGAAAATCAAATGAAATAGACTAATAAGTTGGTTGAACAGATATCAAACATACTGATAATGGTCACGTCTCTTATTAGTAAAAATGTATTGTTCTTCTTTCTGAGACACAATTCAATAATAAGTCATATTTTCAGATACACGGATATGAGCTAAAAAAAAAAAAATATTGGGGGGATAGGACAGGGAGGATTTGGCAATTAAAATTAAGAGCTGCATAAAATTCGCAATCTGCAGACCACTGGCCGCCTCAAAATTGCAGCAGCATATTTACCGCCTCGTTTTCACGTTTCTCAAGACATGTTTTAAAATATGTTTCAATATGTGGTAATTATTTTATAATAGGAGGAGATTTTAATGCTAAACATCATTGGTGGGGAGCAAGATCTGACAACCTTAAAGGAAAAGAATTGCTTAAGTGCATCAACGCAATGAATCTTTCTGTTCTCAGCACTGGTAATTCAACTTACTGGCCTACTGATCCAAACAGACATCCTGATTTATTGGACATAGCAATTCTTAATGGTCCTGACAAAAGAAGGCTACATATAGAAGACTTTCAAGATCTGTGTTCTGATCATTCTGCAGTATTTGTCTATATTAATATCCCGGTTAATCCGAAAATATGTAAACCTAGTTTACTCAGTAAGACTACAGATTTGGCATTGTTTCGCTGTTTTTTAGATGGAGGGATCAATCTTAACATAGAAATTCAAAATGAACAGGATGTAGATGACACAATTGAATGGCTTAATAAAAGAATTCATGAAGCCGTAGACATTGCTACTCCCTCTCCAAAACAAAGCAGATATCCCTCTTATACAAATTATTCGCTGTTCTCGAATGAAATTAGATATGTATTAAGCATCGAAGAATGCTTCCACTTCTTGATGGTTTCATACTTAAAATCATCAATTTGGCTTTCGGCGAAAGCATGGTACGCCTGAACAAATACATCGGATTGAAGCTGAAATACTTGAAGCCTCTGAAAACAAACAATATTGCGCAGCAGTATTTTTAGATGTTAAGCAGGCCTTCGTTCGTGTTTGGCACAATGGTCTACTTTATAAAATAAAGCAGTCGGTACAATCTCTCCAGAATCATTTTCTACGATCTTACCTGGATAGACATTTTTATGTACGATGCGAAGATACTCGTTCTGTAATCAAAGATATACATGCAGGTGTACCTCAAGGCAGTGTACCTCAAGGCAATGTATGGCAGAAACTGTAGTCAAGTCACGATAGCTACATATGCAGATGATACAGCCATAATTTCCTGAGCAAATTCTGTTTCAGAAGCAACGCGTATACTACAGCACCAACTGCATCTTATTGAGACATGGATGCAAAAATGGAACATAGCAGTTAATACTCTACAAACGTTTTTCAATAATGTATTAATACCCATGTGCGATGCTGTTAAATATTTGGGAGTAATACTAGACAAAAGACTAAAATGGAGAAATCATATTGTTGCAAAAAGAGAACAGCTTAAACTTTAAACACGGCGCATGCACTGGTTGCTTGGGAGTAGATCTAAACTCAGACTAGATAATAAAATTATCCTTAAGCCTGTGTTGACTTATGGAATACAGCTGTGGGGAACTGCAGCTCGATCTAGATTTAAAATTATATCTTACAAAGGTATCAAAACATTACACTTCGTAAGATAACTGGAGCTCCATGGTATGTTCGAAATGAAAACATTCATAAAGACCTAAGACTACCAACGGTTGTAGAGGAGATTGCACGCCACAGCAAAGATTATTTCGGAAAACTTAATATACATCCAACTATTTTGGGAAGAAACCTTTTTAACGTAAATACGCAGCGTAGACTTAAACGAACTCATCCCTCGGATCTTCCAAACAGTCAATCGTTATGAGGTACTTGTACTGGGTCTGTTCAGTACTAATTTGAATTTCTCCCTAGCCAAACCGCATCCTAAATAAACTTTATTGTCGATTTGTTATGCTAGCTATAAAATTTGATTATAGTCCACAATTGGACTAATTGCACATAATGTAGAAAAAAAAAAAAAAAAAAAAAAAATAGATTAATTCGTGGTTGTACCACTCCAACTGTGCACACCTGTCTTGAATGGAAAAAAAGTTCGTCCCCAATGCCGAAACATAATTCCTGTGAATTTGAACTCTTTTGACTTAAATAAATAGAATTTTGAAGATACGAAATCGTATCCGATCCTCCTGGCACTTTTTCATAAATTTAATGTTCATTTTGTGCTTTATGATGAAAAAATTATTTTAGGATGAGTAAGTGGCTGTATTTAAATATTACAACGAACAAAAAATTATTCATTTGCAAATTAAACGTTCATAAATACAATTTAATTAACCAAAAACGTAATTCAAATTAATATAATGACATACTACCAGAGGAAGTTTGCTGTAGATAAGTAAAGAGTATATTTTACAGAACAAAAATCAAGTAACAACAAATTTTATTTATTTTTCAAATTATGAACACAATTAGTTTATTCATAATAACAAACAAGAGCATTAAATTTTTTGTAGACGTACATAAGAAACTGAACTGGATTCAAATTAAATATGTTTTGACGAAAAATCAACAACAGCTTTTTTTAATCTTTCTATATAAGATTTATCTTCGATATTTTTTATTTCATACCTAGACCAGTAAATTTTGAACTCCCTGTGGACTGACTCGCCTGCTTGCTCAGACCACAATCCTAGTCCATCATTGTTTTCCAAGAAATTTAGCGCTTGTTCTATGTGACTTACTGCAACGTGTACTTTCAATGTTTCCGAAACCTCCTCCAGGGCTCTTAACGCTTTCTTCAGATCAATAATGAGTTCTGTTAGTTTTGAACCAACTTTCTTGATTGAGAAACAACACTTTACAATCTTATCGATGACTTTAAATGCTGATACGAAAGGGGTAACGACTATCGGACCTCCAACATGGCCACAAATCTCCCGATTTTCCAACAAATCAGCGTGTTGTAGTAGTTTTCTGCAAGCATTACCTTCAAATGACTTGCCGTGGTAGTTTTTGGCTACGCAATTGATAGATTTAGGCCACAATAAAGCTTTTTGCTCACCCAGAATGGGAACCAAACCCTGCCAAAACAAATGGTTTACTAAACCTTGCAAAATATGCAATTCCGGTAAAATGCACTTTTCTGCAACATAGACATCGTCATTTTCTTCGAAAAGAGGTTTATTAACTGTGCTATTGCAAGACTTCGCCATTTTTTTGTTTAAACCTAATGACATGAATTTTAAGAAGTCTTTCTTCAAATCTCCATACGTTTTCAGTGCAAGTTTTTTTTCAGGGTGAATCAGATCTTCCTTATTTTTTAAATCATTCAAAGTTACGAAACAATAAGGACACGGGAAAGTTGCTGTAGCTGTTTGCTGGCCGTTCACAATCAACAAAACTTTAAAATCCGCAACAAATTTGAATGAAATGTTGTTGATTTTGGTTAAATTAAATAGAATTTCAAAATTTTCGTAAGTTTCTTTTACGTCTGGAACAATACTTATTAATATCAATTTACGGACGCTAGTCGGCTTTATTTCACCACCAAAAGACCCTCCTTCAGCGTAAGATTTTCGTTTCTTAGATGTCATATAATTATTACTTTCGTCATCGTTATCGACAGAACTCTCGAAAATTGAAATGCAGATTTTTAGAAATTTTTGACCGCCATCAGCCATAATTTTGATTACATGATTATTACCGACTAAACCTCTTTCTTCTACTATTTTTGTAACTAACCTTTCTACATCAGCGTAAACAGCCGGCCTTACTTGCTTTCCATCTGATTCATCATTTGGCACTTCAACGTCGAACAACAGCTCTACTAAATAATCAGAGAAACCTTTAGGTATAGATTTTCGTCCAGCCTTCGTCCGTATGAAATTTCCAACATTCTTCATTCCCTTATTAGAAATGCCTGTTTGATTTTGAAAATTATCCAAAGATTTTTCATCAAAATATACTTTATTTTCTTTATTTTCCACAAATAATTTTCTTTTTTACGTCCAGCAGTGGAAACTTCCAAACTTTTTGACGAAGAGGAAGATGCGCCGTCAATATTTTCTTTAAGTATTGAATAAGCAATCTGTTCTTTTTCTTTCTTTGGCAGAGATTGTATTCTTTGTTCCAGATTTTTGCGTTTCAGTACATTTAGTTTTGTAGTACGCGAGCTACAAGGAAGTGGTATTCCTTTGCAAATTTTTAACTCACATTTGGAGCAGAATTTTTCCACAGTTGGTGATTCTTCAGTTGATTGAGATGAATTGAGTTCTTGAGAAACGTTGCGACTGTTGACAGTGTACGATAAATTAAGAGATTCACCAACTTTTACAGTTTTTTTAGAAGCCATGGAAGAGTTATTTTTTAATCTTGCAATTTCACAAATATCGCAGTTGCACAAAGAATCACCGACGGTATTTTTTTCGAGTTTCTAAGATTTTTTTCCAATTGAATATGTTCTTTAAAATTTGGCATCTCTTTTAAATGGTCGCTTGAAATTACCGTTATTATGCTCTGATAATAGTTTTCGACAGTTCACACACATCCCCGATGGAAATTTTGAATCACTTAAAGAAAAATTTTCATTTACAAAACGTTGGATAAGCTTCTCTTGATTTTCTGTGATGCAAAAGTCTTTAAATTATCTGCTTTGTACACAATTTTTCTACCACATAAGGCACAAACTTTTTCATATTTTCATCGTGACTACACGCGTGATTCAACTTGTGGTAATGAGTCATTTCTGAGATAAGTTTCAAAATTAATCAACCAAATGTTAAAAAATGAAAATAATGTCATTTATTTATGCTTGTACGGGTTATGGGATTATGTTTTCATATATTGGCATGGAAACACGTGCAAAACTTAGTGACATAACGTTATGTCGTTATAAACGTTATAAACGTTATAAAATTTTAAAAATTTTAAATTTTAAAATTTGTTGTTACTTGATTTTTGTTCTGTAAAATATACTCTTTACTTATCAACAGCAAACTTCCTCTGGTAGTATGTCATTATATTAATTTGAATTACGTTTTTGGTTAATTAAATTGTATTTATGAACGTTTAATTTGCAAATGAATAATTTTTTGTTCGTTGTAATATTTAAATACAGCCACTTACTCATCCTAAAATAATTTTTTCATCATAAAGCACAAAATGAACATTAAATTTATGAAAAAGTGCCAGGAGGATCGGATACGATTTCGTATCTTCAAAATTCTATTTATTTAAGTCAAAAAGAGTTCAAATTCACAGGAATTATGTTTCGGCATTGGGGACGAACTTTTTTTCCATTCAAGACAGGTGTGTGTGCCATCCATCGCTTCATTTTAGCATTAGTATTTTTGTTGCTAAGTGCGAATGTTAGCGGCTTTGCTGAGCTTTGTGAAGATCTTAACTTTTTTTGAACCGTAAAAAAGCAACGCAGGGACTGTAAAGCCCAAATTATTGCTAACATTTTTTTCTCGTTTGCTGCGAAATGTTCCTCTGATGTTCTCAAGGTTTTTGGAACAAACCAAATTGCTCTTCCTTCCTGTGCTAGAAAAGCCCAATGGGCATAATTTGATTCGTCTGTTGTTAACTCGAATGGCTTTTCAAAATTCGGGTAATGGAGCATCATATCATCCGATATTAAACAATTTTAAGTTGTTTAAATGTAGTACCTAAGAAAGAGCGTAAGTCGTGTATTGTTTTAGGCCGTAGAAAATTTGAATTGCTTCCATTTTGTATGGGTTGCTTTGAATACCATTTTCATTAATTACTAAGACGAGGAAATCTATTTCTTCTTTAATAAATTAACACTTATAAAAACTAAACATTAATGTTTGCCTTCTCGAGTGTATGTAAAATGATTTCTAAGTTTTTAAGATGTTCTTCTTCCAATATGTTCGCGTAAAATATAATCTAACGTTCTTTGGAAATATGCAGGAGCATGTTTCGACGAAAGTCGAATTAATTCGTAATTTCATTTTAATGCTATCACGAAGAAGCTCTTCGACTTGCTTTTCGATTCGATATTGATACGACTTTGAGTAAATTGGTCATTCGCACTTTGTATGTATTTCTGCCTTTATATTAGTGATAAAAGTTAAACTCTTGTCTGGATCATACCCTATCCAATGCTTTCCTCCAAGAACAAAATTATTCTGCTTTTCCCTGAAAATTCACTGAGACATTTGACGACCTCTGGGAGTCTCTCTGATTTAGCTGTGTTCTGACTAAAATCTACCTGAATGTCCTCATCCTACTCATGTTTTGGGTTAAAAGATTTTGAATGGTTATTTTTTTTATAATTTCTGCGAGTTCCTGTTTCTGATTATAAGTTAAGAAAGAATTATTCGAACTTGACTTGGAATTTTCAAGTTTTGATGGGAAATTTAATTTTTAAAAAGATAATGCCCATTTCTCTCTTCACTCAACTTGTCAACATGATTTTTTTATACCCCGCTACACATAGCGTAAACGGGTATATTCAGTTTGTCAACAAGTTTGAAAAGCGTGAGAGGAGTCACCGTAGACCTCATAAGGTATATATATTCTTAATCAGCTCGACGAGACAAATCGATCTAGCCATTTCCGTTCTATGTATCTTTTTCGTTCATGATATAAGGATATTAAGATGAAATTTGGAAGTTAAGCTTTTCTCGGCAACGACTAGGTTAAGTTCGAAAATTAAATTGCCATGCCCATTTTTATGTGCACCCACCGTATAAACTCTGCCCATTTTCGAATTTTTGTATGAAAATAGGCATTATTTATGAATGAATTCACTTTGAATCGGGTAAAAACACTTCTTGTGTCTTCCAATGTCAAAATCAAGGTGCCACGCCCATTTTTGGGTAGAGCCCCTATACAAACTTTCCACTTACACTATGGAACAAATTCAGGCTAGCAAAAGTTAGGTCCATTTTGGGACTGGCGGGTGAAAATATGGGTCAAATTAGAAGACCGTTTCGCTCGGTTTGTTTATATTAGTTCGAAAATCGGCATTTGATTGCAAACTTCGTAGGTCAATTAAAAAAAATTCGAACTAATATAAACAAACCGAGCGAAACGGTCTTCTAATTATTTTAGATATTTTGTATGAAAATAGGTATTATTTAAAAATGCAGTCAATTCAAAATGAGTAAAAAACGCAGGTACGGACCACTTTTTTTTTTTGCTGCTAAATTTCTTTTCAATTTCTATACTGCACCGATATAATAAGGAGCGGGCAACTATTACATATAGTCCCCATATAAAATCACTTCATATTCTGACTCATATATACAATATATCCACCCCTTCTTCACTGATTATAAAAAATAAACTATTCTAAGATTCTTGTGGCGGGTATATGAGCTGGGTTCCCCCGGTTAACGTTTTTCCCTGTTTTTATACCTGTTTACTAGTTAAAAAACAGGTACATTCAGTTCGACGGAAAAGTAACGCATTAAAGGGGGCATCGTAGACCCTATAAGAAAATATTTATATTATGATCAGCTTGATGAGACGAATCGATTTAGCTATGTCCGTCGTCTGTCCGTCTGTCCGTTAGTCCGTCGTCTGTCCAACGTCTGTTGTGCGCGCGATTTATTCGCTCAGTTTTAAAGAAATTAAGCTTAAATTTTATACTTAAACTCGTCCCTATATGTACTTACTATGTTAAAATCAAGGTGAAACGTAACCCACTTTTAAAATTTATAGCTCCATACAAAAGTACAACATTTGTCAAGAGTTCTTAAAAGAAAACAAGGAAAACGTTAACTTCGGTGGAACCGAAAGCTAAAATACTCGTTTCATGGGCGTGGCGTCTTGGTTTTGAGGGCTGGTTCCACCGAAGTTACCGTTTTTCCCTGTTTTTTTTATACCTGTTACACTAGTTAAAAAACAGGTACATTCAGTTCGACGGAAAAATTGTAACGCATAAAGGAGGCATCGAGACCCTATAAAATATTTATATTATTGATCAGCTTGATGAGACGAATCGATTAGCTATGTCCGTCTGTCTGTCCGCCGCCGTCTGTCTGTCCAACTGTCTGGTTGTGCTGCACGATTTATTCGCTCAGTTTTAAAGATATTAAGCTTAAATTTTATACTTAAGCTTTTCTAGGTCCTATGGTTTCATTTTTATGTTAAAATCAATGTGAAACGCCCACTTTTAGGTAGTGTAGCTCCCATACAAAGTACAACATTTTGTCAAGTTCTTATAAGAAAACAAGGAAAACGTTAACTTCGGGGAAACCGAAGCTAAAATACTCGTTTCATGGGCGGGCGTCTTGGTTTTGATGACAAAAGAAATGTTTTTACCCAATTGGGAGTGAGTACATTCATAAATTATTACTATTTTTAAACAAAAAATCGAAAAAAAATCGAGAAGTTTGTATGGGGGCTATACCTAAAATGGGCGTGGCACTCTCATTTTCGAACTTAACCTAGTCGTTGCCGAGAAAGCTTAAGTTTAAAATTTCAGCGGAATATCTTTATATCTTCATCGAATAAATCGCATAGCAATAAACAGACGGACAGGCAGACAGACGGACATGGCTAAATCGATTCGTCTCGTCGAGCTGATCAATAATATATATACTTTATGGGGTCGCCGATGCCTTCTTTGATGCGTTACAAACTTTCCGGACAAACTGATAATACCCTTCACACTATGTGTGGCGTGTATAAAAACGTAATGAAAACCTGCGGCCACCGGATTACACGTGGCTAATATTCTTGTAAGTTCCTTATTAGTTGTCTTTGCCATTCGATTTTTTTTTTTTATTTCTTAGGATATAATTTTAATGCGCAACAATGTTTTTGAAAGCGTCAGATGACAAGAATGTCATCGACTAGCGACCGTCAAGCATAGAATCAAATTGATTCTAAAAATTGCTAAGCTTGATATCTGCTCACGCACATCTTTTTTATCGGGTTGGTAAATAAGTAATGTCGTATGTGTGATCTAATTTTGACGCTTTATTTAACAAACTTAGAACTATCCGATTTAAGTCAAGTATGCACCGTTTTGTTCGCAAACTTGTTGCCATTTTGAAGGCAACTTCATTATGCCCCCTTATAAAACCCCCTCCCTATTTGCAAAAACTCAGACAACCAGTTTTCGCAAGCTTCTTTTGAGGCCAACGTGTACCACCAAGAGCGTTTTGCATGGCCCGGAATAGATGGTAATCACTTGTGCCAGGTCCGGACAATACGGTGGGTGCGATAGGACATCCCATCCGAGCTCCCGTAGCTTCTTGCTGGTAAGCAAAGATGTGTGAGGCCGACCGTTGTCCTGGTGGAACACTACACCCATCCTGTTGGCCAATTCTGACCAGCTTCTGTTCAATCGCCTGCTTAAAACGGTCAAGTTGCTCACAGTAGATGATCGAGTTAAGCGTCTAGCCATAGTTGAGCAGCTCATTGTGGATGATTCCCTTCTAATCCCACCACATACACAGCAAAACCTTCCTGGCCGTCAATCCGGGCTTGCCGATGGTTTGAGTCGGCTCGCCGCGCTTCAACCACGACCTTTTTCGCTGGACGTTATCGCAAGTGATCCACTTTTTCATCTCCAGAAAAAGATAAACGATCGTGATTTAAGATTTGACCTTATATATATATATATATATATATATATATATATAATAAATATAAAGATAGAAGTGCAGCACATAAAGCGCAGTTTTTATATTATAAAAATATATTCGTAAAATGAAAAATAATAATTAAAGTTCTCTGAAACTCAACGGCGCTTAGAGCCAGAAGTGCCGCGCCGATGGATGAATCTACTAACAACAGAACAAAACAGCAACCAACACAAAAAAAAGTAATTTATAAATAATAATAATTTAAAACAGTGAAAATATTTATATAAAGTAGTATAATAAACGAAAAATTAAAATCAAATTTTAAATACACTGCAACGGCCGCACTTAAAGCGGAAAAATTCTTCAAAGAAAATAACACAAAATAATTAAGTATAAATTAAGTTCCCTATTGGAACTCAAACAGCGATTAAGGCCAGAAACGCTGCACCGACTAGAAATACAATATCGACTCCGGCTATCGACAAACTATAAGAAGTATGACACTTCATCTACATTGCAACTGCAACTTTCAGCAACACCAAACCATTCATCATCAACACCAAACCATTCATAATAGCTTCCATATGGAAGCTGTCCATTTTTTTTGGCACCGAGACGCGTTTAATCGCTGGTGCGGTAATATAAGGTACTATAATTACTAACTTGACAACAGGATACCTACTAACACCATGCAATTTGTCGTAAACTTAATATAATATAAGTAAAATAGTTGTACACCAGTATTTGTGTAGCCATACATTTGACACTGTTAACGCTGATATAAAATTCTAATAAATATTATATAGCACATATTATGTATTTGTCAAATTTTACTTTAGGCGCTATAACTTCCACATTTTTTATCCGTTTTCGACACTTGTCGGCTTCACATATTTGCAATGAAATTGTCTTAATTGACAAATTTTAAAAATAAATAAAAATAGTTTTTATCTCCTGCAAATTAGGGATTTAAAATAACCATTTCTCATAACAGCATGAAAAATACAATTTTTTTGTGTTTCGACGCTTGGTATACAAAAAGTATTCATTCGATTTTAACAAATAGCATAATGTCGTGTAGAGGAAGAAAATATCTTCCAACCCATGAAAAGTTTAGCTTTATAAATTAGTCCATTCTTGAGATTTTTAGTAAATACAAAATGCATGGAAATAGGTGGGCTAGAACGAATTCCAAGGAATGTTGCCAATTTTTGTAAACTAGTGTTATTTTAAATACTTAACTACTAACTTCCCTCTTCAAATTATTGAAATATAATTATTCAAATATAAAATCAACTCCCTTCATTTAGAAAGTGATTTTAAACATTTTGATTTTCGCAGTATCAATTTTGAAACTCTCAAGAAATTAATATTACAACAAGGAAAAACGTTAACTTCGGTGGAACCGAAGCTGAAATACCCGTTACACAAAACGTTTAATAGTTTATATGTTCACTAGGCGCTTAGATTAAATTTCACGATGAATTTGATCAAATTTGTATGGAGACTTTTTGTAATACTAGCCCGTTCTTTACCATATCGATGGAGTTGACATTAGAAATTAATTTACAAAAATTTAATTGAATTCATTCAGAAAAAATAAATGTTTTCATACAAAAATTCGAAATTGGGCGGTAAATTTGTATGGGGGCTATACCTAAAAATGGGCATGGCATTTTGGTTTTGACACTCGATGACAAAAGAAATGTTTTTACCCAATTGGGAGTGAGTACATTCATAAATAATTACTATTTTTAAACAAACATTTTTTTTTGTTTGGCAACAAAAATATTAATAAAAATCGATTAAAACTTAAAGATTAAATATACAAATATAATATTATATTTGAAAAAGAATACAAAGAATAAATTTTAACCATATTTGTGAATGAAAAATAGGTGGTTGGCTCAGCTTAGGTGACAGCCAGTTCAAGGACAGCACTGCAAACGTTTTAAATAACGTTAAAATAATAGATCACAGATGATAAAACATCATTATGGATCATTTTGTTAATAATTGCAGTCGTTAACGTTGCACAACTTCTACTTAATTTAAATAGTAAACACAATAATATAATTAAAAAACGCTTTACAAGTAAAGGAAATGAGCTAGATAAAATCTAACTCAAAAAAAAAAAGAGCAACTAAACAAGAATATATATACTTTATATGGTCTTCCATGCTCCTTTCTACCTGTTACATAAATTTGCACAAACTTAATATACCCTCTTACTCTCTGGGTGCAGGGTGTAAAAATACAAAAAGGAATTTGATTACTTATGGAATGGGCACCCATTCTAAGTAAATTACGACTACACAAAAAAGGATTTTAAAAGTCGTATCAGTGTTTGAACGTAAATAGATCTACGAGCCAAGAGACATTGGATAAACACTTTAATATACTATTCAATACTCTTGGAAACATAAGCGTGTTAATTAACGTCAATTACGATTGGCTAACGGTAGCTCCTAAAGCCGCGGCAGACAGTTTTTTTTGGCGAATGCGTAACAAAATTGTGTAAAGTAGCTAATAAGAAGGGTGTGCGCATAAGCGTATCACAGAATCATAGTGAGCCAGTCGATAAAAAGTTTGAATACTCACTAGACGAAAATGAGCCTTTTACCGAAGATCATTCACCTAAAAATATAAGCAAGGTGTTGCAAACAGTAACGGAACACCGGCATCCCACTTGCTCCCAGACTTCGATGAGAAACCGTGGAACTTAACGAGTTTTCTGGATGCCGATGAACTGGTACGAAGCATAATGGACCAGCATGAATCCGTAGCGATATACTTAATTAGATCAAAACTCAAAGGCAATGTTAGAAAATTAATTTCTAACGAATCACTTGATTCAATAATAACCAGGCTAAAAACATCCGTTAAGGGCGAATCGGTGGATGTGTTGACTGCCGCCAACAGTTACACGAAAGAAATCGATGAGCTAACTAAAGCTTTCGAGAACGGTTATTTAGCTGATGGTTTAACCACAAATGTTGCAAGCAGATTGTCAACTCAATTAGCAGTGAAAGCAATAACTTATAACTGCTCAATTAAAAGAGTTAAAATAGTCACGAACATGAATTAAGCTATTGAGTAACAAAACGCAATACTATACTTCATTTTGGGCAAGAAAGAAATCCAGCCAGAAAAGACTATAATACCCAAAGAAAAAATAATGGCCAGTACCGAGGCCGTGGACAGTCCAATTATCGACGACGTGGACGCGGCTGCGGACGTGGCCGTAACAATAATAATAACCATGACAATGACAGACGCCTCCAAAATAATCGAAACAATGGTCTTCAGTGATGAGGCACATGTTCACCTCAGTGGATTCGTCAATAAGCAGAATTGCCGCATTTGGGCGAATGAGAATCCAAGAGTGATTGTCGAAAAACCAATGCATCCTCAAAGAGTGACTGTTTGGTGCGGTTTATGGGCTGGCGGCATCATAGGGCCGTACTTCTTCGAAAATGACGCTGGCCAGGCAATTACTGTGGATGGTGTTCGCTATCGTGAGATGATAACAAACTTTTTGTGGCCTGAATTGGAAGATATGGATGTGGACGATATGTGGTTTCAACGGGACGGTGCCACTTGCCACACAGCTAACGAAACAATGGCTCTTTTGCGCCAAAAATTTGATGGCCGAATAATCTCACGTCGCGGCGATGTCAACTGGCCGCCAAGATCATGTGATTTGACACCGTTGGACTTCTTTCTTTGGGGTTATTTGAAAGAAAAGGTGTACGCCAATAAGCCAACAACAACTCAAGAGCTAAAGGATGAGATAATTCGGCACATTGACGACATTGAACATCAATTATGCCTCAGCGTCATCGAAAATTTAGACCATCGGATGGACGGGTACCACCCTTTAGAACAGAAAACTAGTAAACTCTTCTCATTTAATTTAAATTTATCAAATTATATTAAAATAAGGTCAGCCTTAAACGAAAACATATTAACATTCTTAGTTGATACAGGTGCAGCCATTTATGAAAATAAAAGTGGACAAGTTGAAAACGTTTCTATTAATACTTCAGCAACTACTAGTCTGCACGGCAGCCATTCACTGGGTCATTTTCCGTTTCCGGTCATACATTTATGGTCCTAATTTCTTCGTAAAATCTGATATTAGACCTTTATTATACCTATTCGCTATGAGGAATCCATCCTCAAAATTAACTCGATATTTTTTGTTTTTTTTATACCCGTTACACATAGTGTAAACGGGTATATTCAGTTTGTCCGAAAGTTTGTAACGCACTAAAGGATATGTCGTAGACCTCATAAAGTGTATATATTCTTGATCAGCTCAACGAGGCGAGTCGATCTTGCCGAGTCCATCTGTCGGTCCATCTATCTGTCTGCTTATTTTAATTTGAAATTTAAGCTTTTCTCGTCTACGACCAGGTCAAGTTTTAATATGAAAATGCCATGCTCATTTTGAGGTGTAGCCCCCATACAAACTGACCGAAAATTTTTAATTTTTTATATGAATATTGGTATTATTTATGTATATATTCACTCCAAGCTGGGTAAAAATACTGCCTTTGTCATCCAATGTCAAAACAAATGTGCCACTCTTATTTTTAAAAATATCCCCGATACAAACTTACCACCTATTTTCAAATTTTTTTTATGAAAATGGTTCTTAGTTAGCAGTATATTGACTCCATATTAAGTAAAAACACTTCTAACATCATTGCATTGTCAACTGTCATGCGACATAGACGTGTGTTACAAATCGCTCCTTGCTTTCGCTTACATAATCAGTAATTTAGTTACAGAAGTTATATACTTAAAAGTAAAAGTGTTTCATTAAAAATATTCCCTATCACTGCAAATTTAAAACAAACAAGAAAAAAGTTAACTTCGGTTGGACCGAAGTTTATACTATATACCTGTTACACATCATTTGACGTGGATAGACCTTCGTGTGCAGCATTTGTATTAAATTTTATTTCAAACTACTTTACAAATTAAATATACTCTTAAAAATTTAGGAATTCGCGGTCCGATTTGGACCAATTTTAAACTGAAGATTTGGCATGGTATAAGAAACATTTTAACCATATTTGAAGCCATTCGCTTTATAAATAAATTTTTTTCATATAAGAACTTGAAAAAATGTTGTACTTTTGTATGGGAGCTATACTAGAAAAGCTTAAGTTAAAATTTCAGCCCAATATCTTTAAAACTGAGCGAATAAATCGCGCAGCAACACACAGACAGACGGACAGACGGACGGACAGACGGACAGACAGACGGACATGGCTAAAATCGATTCGTCTCGTCGAGGTGATCAAGAATATGTATACTTTATAGGGTCTACGATGCCTCCTTTAATGCGTTACAAACTTTCCGACAAACTGAATATACCTGTTTACACTAGTGTAACAGGTATAAAAATAATATAATATAATAATATTATAATATAACATAAACAATAAAGAACAAGGAAAAACGTTAACTTCGGTGAAACCGAAGCTGAAATACCCGTTACATGGGCGTGGCTTTGACCCTGGATGACACAAGAAATGTTTTTACCCAATTGGGAGCGAGTACATTCATAAATAGTTACCACTATTTTTAAAGAAAACAAGAAAAAAAGTTAACTTAGGTTGGACCGAAGTTTATACTATATACCTGTTACACAACATTTGACGTGGATAGACCTTCGTGTGCAGCATTTGTATTAAATTTTTATTTCAAAATACTAAACAAATTAAATATATTCTTAAAAATTTAGGAATTCGCGGTTCGATTTGGACAAATTTTAAACTGAAGATTTGGCGTGGTACAAGAAACATTTGAACCATATTTGAAGCCAAGTGCTTTATAAATAAATTTTTTTCTTATAAGAATTTGACAAAATGTTATTCTTTTCTATGGGAGCAATATCTAAAAGTAGGCGTGGCACATTGATTTTAACATAGAAAGTACACAGGACCTAGAAAAGCTTACGTTTAAAATTTCAGCCCAATATCTTTAAAACTGAGCGAATAAATCGCGCAGCAACACACAGACAGACGGACGGACGGACAGACAGACGGACATGGCTAAATCGATTCGTCTCGTCGAGGTGATCAAGAATATATATACTTTATAGGGTCTACGATGCCTCCTTTAATGCGTTACAAACTTTCCGTCAAACTGAATATAACTGTTTACACTAGTGTAACAGGTATAAAAATCGAAAAAAATCGATAAGTTTGTATGGGGGCTATACCGAAAAATGAACGTGGCACTCTCATTTTCGAACTTAACCTAGTCGTTGCCGAGAAAAGCTTAAGTTTAAAATTTCAGCGGAATATCTTTATATCTTCATCGAATAAATCGCATAGCAACAAACAGACGGACAGACAGACAGACGGACATGGCTCGATCGATTCGTCTCATCGAGCTGATCAAGAATATATATACTTTATGGGGTCTCCGATGCCACCTTCATGATGAGCGAAGCTCATAAACAAAACCAAAAAAAAATCAGTGGCTGCGGGAAATGTATATTTTTCGTTTGTATCGCCATGCAACAACAAAAACACTTCATCAACCTCCAACTTGTCTGTTACAGTTAGAGCAGTCAGCTAATTCTGTGTTCTCCTTCACGTCAAAGCAACATCTCACAGAGTGCTCAATGCATCACGACGCCTATTTCACTGCCTCCCATCGAACAACAACAATTTCAACACAAAGTGGATATATGTACAACATCGACAGCTTCAGAGCCAATAACACCAACAGTATTCTCATCAATTGCCTCGATCACGTCATCTGAATCCTCATTGGTCAAGCCATTTCAAAAGTCACCTCATATTAATGAACAGTACGTTAACAACTATAACAACAATGTAAATCCAACTTCTTCAATTCTTTAAACGAAATCGTTACTTCTCCGAAAACCAATGGAAAGCACACACACGCAAATCAACCGTTAAAATTGAAAAGGAATAGAGAAACACATTCTCCAAGTAAGCAAACACAACAAAAGCAAAACAATAACAAAAAAAAAAAAAAAAAAAAAAAAACAACAAACAACGTTGCAAAATTATTGGCTTAGCGAACCAAACACATGAAACCGATTCGAACTTTTAGCAGATGACAAGTCTGAGGAACAAAACTCTTTACACCCTTTAAAAAAACTTTGATTTAAAAGCGTTAGCTAACAATGAAGTCAGAGTGCAGGCCACAGATTCAACTTGCTATAAAAATATTATAAATATGTTGAAATATGCATCCTTCAGCTGATATTGAAGAAATAGAAGGTGAACTTCAAGAGCTAGGTCACAAAGTTGAACCTATTTATAATATTCAACAACGAACCACAAAGGTGCCTTTACCTTTATTTTCAATTGAACATCAACGCGAAGACAACAATAAAGATGTAGATAAAATTTCACATCTTCTTCAGACAAAAATTTCATTCGAGCCACCTCATATTAAACGAACACTATCGAAATGTGCAAATTGTCAGAAGTATGAGCGTACCAAAAACTATTGCACTTCAGATCCAGTCTGTGTTAAATGCGCTGGTTCTCATACAACAGTAAACTGCACTCTAACTTTCGACAAAGGTCAGACCAAATGTGCCCTATTCAATGGCAACCACACTGCTAACTATAAAGGCTGCGAAGTAAATAGCGCATTAAAAGTTTAACGTTTTACTAAGCTTCGAGAAAAAAATAGTACCAAATAAAAATGTAGATGCGCGGGTCTCTCCCCCTCCAAGCTCAAATAGCAAGTGGAAATTAGTTAAATAATGACAGCTCCTCTAATACACAATATCCAATTAACCACACTATCCCTTCCCAACTTGTTCAAACCGAAATACAACCCAACTTTTTCAAATTCTAACAAAATCTAACATACATTCCACTAACAACTCCTTACCATCCAACACAATTTTACTTGAACAAAATGACATGCAAGAGCTAAAACTTATAATGAAGCAATTGATGCAACAAATGTCAGCTATACTCAATATAGTGACACTTTTAGTATCCAAGACAAATTCGTACATATGTGGTCAGATACATTACGAATTATATTCTGGAAAACTTACGGACTGAGGCAACATATATTAGAACTAAAGCACTTCCTTCATAAAAATAATATTGATCTGGCACTTATTTTAGTAACTCATTTTACATCTAAACATTTCCTAAAGATAACAGGCTATACTTTATGTTATACAAATCACCCAGACGGCACAGGACTAGGAGGTTCATTCATGTGCTAGATAAAAGTGTGCCAATAACAATTTCAGCATTGTACAGTCCGCCTAAATTTGATTTTAATGCAAAACATATAGTCTGGGGCTCCAGGGACAAAATCATGTATGGACAAAAAATTGAAGCTCT
The DNA here is from genome assembly GCA_018903435.1 of Leucophenga varia. Lineage (NCBI taxonomy): Eukaryota > Metazoa > Arthropoda > Insecta > Diptera > Drosophilidae > Leucophenga > Leucophenga varia. The sequence goes on along the minus strand of JAEIFJ010000301.1, from coordinate 88,632 downwards.
CTTTGAGCAATAATTTTCTTTTGTATAAGACCATCCTAGAAATGATTTGGACATACGTCCTTCAAGTTTGGGGTACATCCAAAACATCAAACATCAATATAATACAAAGGCAGCAGTCAAAAATACTTCTACAAATTACAAGAGCGGAAAGTTATATTTCTGAAAACGATCAGACCAGCTGACTTGCCGAACAATCTTTAAATGCCGATCTATAAGGAATAGTGTTTTTAACGAAAATTATTCACTTTAATTATTTACTTTAATTATTCACTATAATTATTTCCGAACGATTTTGCTAAAAGGATGTGATCAGCTGACTTGTCGTACTATCAACCATTGCCTATATATATATTTATATAATTAATAAATTGTAATTCACGATAACTTCGTCATAGATTTAATTGTTTTAACATATAATTTAAAGAACTCGTTCTCTTATATTATTATTTTTACTAGCTGTACCCTGCCACGCTCCACTGTTCCATATTGTGGTTGCATGCATAAATGAATACATAAAGCATATGTTACGTATCCATTTAATTTTGTAACACTTGTGGGTATACAATGGTCTCGTTCCTCCGAACCATCCAGAGAAAGCGTAATTATTTATTGCTCTGTATTTTTTTATTGGTGTCTTCGCCACTGACATAATCTATCATTTTCACATTAAAGTGATATCCATCGCACCATCCCAGAAAATAATTGGATACTGCAAAGCATTGTAGCAGCAGTGAGTTTCTGCAACGTTTACCAATGCATTGATTCGTCGATGGAGAATAGTATCTCGGAGTTGGAACTGATCTCCAACTATGACAATTTCCACTTAGTCTACAGTTGAAGCATTATAACTCCTGACATGCTCTCCAGCAGGCGTTTTATCTGCACGAATGACAATATTATAAGTATCCGAAGGCATCATATCGATTGCAGTTTTAAACAAACGCACCAAATTGTTCCGTTCGTGAAAAAGCTTCTGTAGCTGCGAAGTAATGGGCTTCTTCAGTGAGGAACAGATTCCATGACGTGCATCAACTTCATCTCTATCATCAACAATAAAGTACATTTGGAGAAATTTAGGTTCATTTTGAACCTCACAGCCTGACAGTGTGTGCAAACCTGACGCAACTGGCCAATACCGACAATCTGACCGGAGCTATAATCAGAATGCAAGACGATTTTATTGCAGAATGTTATCTGCTCTTAGCTCCACACGTGCTTCAGCTATCCTTGCCCTAACGCGTTCATTACGTTGAGAGCGGATCAAATCTTCTGCTGCAGAACGCGACCTCCGAGCTCTCAGTCGTGTTTCCTCAAGCCTGGATGCTCGTCTTACTGTTGATTCTGGGTTGCACATCTACATTATTCTCAGACGCTTAGTCTTTCGAATCGAATCGGGCTCTCCCTCAGTCATATTTAAAACATCCCGTCTTCGTGTTTCTGAGCGGCGAGTACGACGATCCAAATTAGACTTCTTGGGTGGCATTACTTAGTTTATTACTGAAACTCAAAGAAGAGATAAAATTTTAATCTCCCATTTTTTATTCCAATACGTTTGGGATAATTCCTCATGGTTCTCAATGTAGAGCTATGGAAATCATGAGATGTAGGTAAGAAGTTTTGCAATTAATTTCTATTTGTCTTTTTAAGAAAAAAATTTTCATAATAGCACTTTTTGTTCTTTATTTCATAGTTTTCACCCTAGAACTCTAAAAACCATGAAAGATAGATGAAAAGGGCTTAAATTTTTTTCTTTGCCTTTTTAGAGACGAACATTTTTTATGATAACACTTTTCGTTCCATCTTTCGTAGTTCTTAACCTAGAACTATGAGAACCAGTGATGCCATACTAGCTTTCTTTTTTTCTCTTTTTCACACACATATGAGCCGCTCAGTGCATACATCGATTAACTCCACTTTTAGAAAAAACTTAAATTTAAGTGGTAAAGCCTTTGGTATAGTCATAACTTTTTATATTTTTAATAAATTTTCTGAATAATAAGGACTAGCACCGTTAAATGGCAAATTTTTTTGGCCATTGAATAATAAGTAATTTATTTCAGAAGCCATTTTGATTAACTCCATACTCTAATGTAAATCGTTTCAGTAACGCTGTATCAGTTATGTCCGTACATCGACGCTTATTTGTTTTTAAACAGCCGGAGATGCTCTCCCCCTTTCAATAATATTCGTAACAAAATTGCATCTTTAAACATGCTGGATCTGCAGCTGCTGCTTGCAGAGGGTATGCTGTCGCCCGCAAGAAAAACATCTGCATCTGTCAACAAAACCTTTAGAACAGTCTATCAATAACAGAAAAGTAACCGTCAAAGTGCTTTCAGTAAATTGGCTTAAAATACACTGGATAAAGTTAGAAAGGTCTAAAAACTATCTCGTACAATCCAAATGTGCCTATAATGAAGATACAGAATTTCAAGCCATTAATATAAGAAAATCTTTAGTGGGTAGACCGCAAGTTTGAAAAATATATATCAGCCTTTATTATATCCTAAAAGGTAGAACTGTGACAAAGGAAAAATGGAGAGACATGATGGACCTGCTAATAGTCATTCCTCCTGTTAAACACGATTACTATATGAACTTGTCAACAAATAGAAATGACGAATCCTCGCATACAGCTGATGAAGAAGACAATTTTTATAATATTGCTGAATCATCACAAAGAATAATGCCGCTAACATAAAGCTGCTATGAATTAATTACAAAAACTATATTATAAGCGAACTGAAAACATTCATTTTTATGGAAAAGCTGTAATAAAAATGTATAATAACTAACTAATAACTAACTTTTCTGTAATAAAAAACAAAATGTAAAAACTAAATTTAACTTTATTACTTTTTTCAGTTGCCAAATCGATTAACTTCACTAGTCTCATTAAAACTTTAATATTATTGACGATTGTTTGTTGGCTATTCTTTTTATTAATTCCATATACCGTTAGATGAAATTATATCTGCAATTACGCATTCTACATTACATATTTGAATTTATATTATCAGAGAAATTTTAAAAAACAATATACACTAACATACGTCATCGTGTTTCTGAACTTTTTGTATTATGGAGCTAATCGATGTGTGCACTGAGCGGCTCATATGGTGTTTGGTTTTAAATTTCTGTACAGTTTACCATGCATGAGTGCTGGCGGCCGGCACGTATCGCAGCAGTGCAGGCAGCTGGCGGCCTGCATGTGGCGCAGCAGTAGGTGCACGGGGAAACCCGAAAAAACTGATACATTTGCAAACGCAGAGATGATATCAACATAAAAAGTAGATAAAAACCGAGTCCGAACCTATTGTGTCAAAATTTGGGCTTAAACAGTTCAGAACTTTCAAGTCTATAAGCCTCGTATATACGAACAGAGCATTTTAATATATGTAGATTCCATTATTGATATTATATAAAAGTTGAAAATGTAGTTGAAGACAGATATATATATATATATATATATATATATATCTAATCATAAGGATATAAAAATAAAAAAAATATCATCCAATAACAACACCAAGGTGCCACGCCCATTTTTAATTATAGTCCCCCATACGAACTTACCGCCGATTTTAAAATTTTTATGGAAATGGTTGTTATTTAGGAATGAATTGACTCCAAATTGGGTAAAAATACTTCTAATTTCATCCAATATCAGAACCAAGGAGCCCCGCCCATTTTTAGACTTAATGCCCCATACAAACTTATCGATTATTTTCGAATTTTTTCTGAATATCTGTTTTTTAACTTAAATCTTGGAACCAATAATATGTCTAAACTTGAGTTGACTCCTTAAATACCCCCACCCTTCTGAAAATAAGTCACTGATGATCACACATTAATTATTTAACAATACGTGTGACGGGAATTTTAGCTTCGGTTCCACCGAAGTTAAAGTTGTTACATCGTACTGCTCTTCACCAACGTCGGTATAGTACAGCAACACTCGTTTGAGTAAATAGCTAAGAATTATCTTCATCAGATATTCCGGTCAATTTTTTGACCAACCACCTTCAACGGGTGCTGCTTATAACATCGTGCGTTATTGATGTAACCTCTTCACTCCAGGGGTGACTTTTTCTTCGTGAATCCGATTTTGTAGCCAGAAAAGCCACCCACCTGTTGCAGGACAGCCTCAAGCCTAGAGATTTTTATGCGTTCCAGGACGAGCCTTCGCCTTTTCCATATTTTTGGATAGGTGCCTTTTACCAAACAGTCGTTGGAAAAGGGGAAAATGTTGTATGGGGACCGGGAAGGCCAGTTAAAGCGCAGAAAAGGAAAGGTTGTGTACGGCGATGGCCAGTTAAAGCGCCCTGTTTGGAACTCCATCCGGGCCCGGAGCTTTAGTATCTTTAATTGTGCTTGCGCAGCTGAGACCTCTTGTTACTGCCCTGACTGCTTTCCCCAATAATGGCTGCACTGGGAAAAGTGTGTTTACGAAAGAGGCTGGTTTGGAAGCGGTCTGTTGGTGCGACCGGAGCGCCTTTAGCCTTTAGTCTTGTGAATACTAGCTTGTAGGCACTACCCCATGGTTCCGTTCTGCTTCATCACAACTTAAAGGAACCACTTTGTGGTATTCTTACATCAAATGTGTCAGAACCACGGACCTATGGTGGCCGCCGACACGGCCGACATCGTATCACGAATGCACTCTCTGCGCGCTTCTCGCAATTTGGTCGTTCCACCAATAAACTGGCTCATGTTGGCTCATGACTGGCTCCTCCTGTAGAGGTAGAGATAGACTCACTCACATAGGTAAGATCTATGACCGAGACTGACCCTCCTCTCTCGAACGTAAAGTCAGATCCCAAGTTTGCAAGAGCTATATTGAGCGATGCAAATGCTTCGGGCAGGCTCCTACCCCTTCGCATTTGTATGGGTACACCCCCATTCGATTGTCCACTCGTTGAAAACGCCAGCAATGACCACTGGATTATGTTTTTCGCGTATTCCACTAAATCGTCAACTACTGCTTGAAAGTCAGACAGATTAAGACTGGGTTGCAAGTAGCAGCTATAGACGCATAATCCATTGATATTTGCGCATGTTTAGCAGTTATAGGCTCTTTGGATTTTGAGATTTTTAGTGCCAACCTTGCAGGCAAAAGTTGCTGCTTTACCGCATTGGTCAGAACATCACACCTGAGGGTCTTTAGCTCTGTACGTCTCGCTGAGCAGTAATATCTATGTGCTCCTTCGCACACTGGTCTGGATGAGTAAGTCCTGGGCAGCTGCGCAGTTATTTAGGTTTAGTTGGATAAACCTAATCATTTTTCTAACTTACTTCGCCACTTTGCAGCCGACAGGCATCGTGAACTTCCCGTGAGATGATTAAGGTCCAGTAGCCCTTTTGTGGCGTAGATGAAAAACTTTGGTTCACCCAGTCATTTCTTTACCAAGTTCCCCCTTTCTCCACATTTTAGGCAGCACCACTCCTGTCAATACTGTTTCTACAGTTTTTCGGTATGTGCTCCAGTTTCAGACATTTGTAGCAGTACTTGTATTGAATGCGTTCGCTTACAGGGCATACTGACCATCCGATTTTGATTTTGGGCCTCTATCAGTTTAGCACTCGTATTGAATGGATTTCGCTTACGGGGCATACTGACCATCAAATTTTGATTTTTTGGGCCTCTATCAGTTTAGCACACAACTTATTTTGCAAGCTTACAATAGTTTGACGCAACTATCTACCAGCTGGCACTGGATTTGCTTTTCAATGGCAGCTACTATTTCACCCTTTACAGTGACGTCGACATCTTTTATGTCGACTTGGATCTCCTACGACAGTGTTCTTTTGTCAAACAGCACTTTTGCAATTTCGTCCTGAATACTCTGCGCGTTGCTATTAGGTTTTTCTATTTTAATACTCTTCTTTCGTCGTTCTGCGTTTTTCGAGACGTTTTTCCCAACAGTTTTCAAACCCTCGTCATTCTTGACCATTTGTGGAATATCACTGTATGTCAAATCGCCATTTTTTTTTTTTGATAAGGATCGCGTCAGGCTTCAGGCTTTCTTCGTGACAGTTTCAGTTTTTTTGCCTGCTTGTTGCCATTTAAGCTCCCAGACTTCTCTTTTGCGTCTCCTTCCTTACTTGCAAGTCTACTGTTTGTTGGTGTTTCCCTTTCTGCTAGGGGTTTGTAACACCTTACTTTTTTGGTGGAGTGCCTCTTTTCTGTGGTTGGTCTCAATCCCTTTTGAGGATTCAGAACGCGTTTTCGGCTTGTTTCTGATCTTTACAGCTGAAGTGGGCACCACCGTTTTATGAAGCGACTGTATTCTTTGAGCCATCTCCCTCATAGTTTGGTTTACGTGTCTCTGGACATGCGTCATGTCCAACAATTCGCTAATTCTACTTCCCAAGGATCGGAGCATTTCGCCCATGTTCGCTTATGGTGCTACTGATTGATCATACTGATCGAGATTGCGTTTTATACCTTAAGCCAGGTTGCGTTTTATACCTACCGCCTGGTTAAGTAACTGACGACCGATCCGATGCAGACGCAGACCAGTAAGCCACCCAATATGGGTACAGACGCTACTGGATTTCTAAGGCGTCTGGAGGACAAAACTGTTGGTCCTCGGCAACGGATGGGGAGGATCCACCACCGGCGTGGGGGGGGGTTGTGTGTTGGCTATTCGTCTTTGTGTAGAGGTTCATTAGGCTCTTGAAACTTTTCACATCCGCCTTCCTCTCGTCACCGGCACGCCCGTTAACACGCACGATCACGAAATAATTATTTACGCCGTTTACGCGAGTCAAAAAAAGTAAAATTCACGTTACTTTTCTCCTCTTTTCAAACAAATAAGTTTATTTTCTATCATGTTTGACAAACATGACTGATCAAACAAGACTTCGATGTGTAAAGCCGCCTGCATAAGTCCAGCAGTCTGGCAACACTCTGGGATCGCTCAGTTGTTGTTCTCACAGCTAAAGTTTTATAATTGGCTGCAAATTACCAGTGTATTTGTAACTCAAACACACACTGAGTAAGCCTTGCAACCAATACACGCGGTACCAACACCAAAACACGCCAGGACCACAACAAGCTCCTCAGGCACAGCAGAAGACCAAGCGACATGCATACGTTCACATTTTAAGGCTTTAAGTTTACGCTGCAGTGACCATGATGCACATTGAGGCCGCCGAGAAGCTCAACACGTAGACACCCTCACGCACAAATGCCAGGACAACGCAGGTACGACTCAAGCAAGTCATTTAACAAGTCTTTTAAAATTGGTATTAATACGCTCGCAGCAAGCCATCGGCATCAGCAACGACCCGCAAACCATGGACATGTTTAGGGGTTTTTTACGGCTAAATAACTAGGAGCTGACACGGCCATCAAACCACGCCCCCCCCACGTTTGTCTTTACTCCACACGAATATGTGTGCAAAGAGCCAAATGTAATAAAGTGATCACGAAAAATATTAGCACCATTATCATTAATGGAAATATCCTGGATCGATTATTCCAACTGCTTGAAAAAATTAGCAGGTGATAATGGATTGAAAATCTGCAGCAGTCACTAAGTGACGAAATTTTTACAAAGACCATGGTCACACTATACAAAGAAAATGGTAACCAAAAGTAGTTACAAAATCAAAGAAAAAAATACTCCTTAAACAATTTCACGATGATCCAACCTGGGGTGGCCACCCAGGGACTCGACGAAATTTTTCTTGGAAAAACATTTCGAAGACGTAACAAAATACGTCCATCTGTGTGAAAAGTGTCAAAAGAATAAGACACTAAAAGACAGTAAACAAGAAATGATCATTATTGACACACCATGCATTGCGTTTAGTGTAGTACTTATAGATACTATTAGTACATTGCCATTAACAGAAAGTGGTAATGCATATGCTGTCGCAATAATATGTGACCAGACCAAGTATGTAGTGTCTCTCCGAATAGCTAATAAAAACGCACTTACTGATGCGAAAGCTATAGGTTAGGGTCCATAAGGAAAATTGTAATTGAAATGGGCACCGAGTATAAAATACAATATATAAATATTCAATGAAGTCTCTACACTAATAAATATTGAAAATGTAATGTCTACGGCTTACCACCATCAGATGTTAGGAACTGTGGAACGAAACCACAGAACTTTCAATGAATACGTAAGATCGTACATATCAGTTGACAAAAATGATTGGGATGAGCGGATGAAATATTTCACTTACTGTTATAACACTACGTTATCTCTGTTGCATAACTATTGCCCATTTGAGATTGTGTTTGGCAAATATCCCAAACCATTTAACTTCATGTTAAGCACGCAAGCAATGCAGATGCATATGACAAGGAACTAAACACAGACTACAGACAGCGCTTAAAAGATCAGCTGTTGTTGTAAAGAAAAGTTTACCATAAACATTTATACTATAATAATAAAATTGAACCAAAATTAGAAATAAGAGATATAGTTTTAATAAAGCAAGTAGGTCATAAGTTAGATAATTTGTAGAAGGGCCCATTTAAGATAGTTGGAAATGACAGAAATACAGTCATTCATAAAGATCGGTTGCGCATATTCAACAAATAGATTTATTGTCCCAATAGAAAAAGGAAATAGAAAATCACTACATAGTATAAAACAAAATCGATTTCCTCTGTATGCTGCAACGGATTTGATGCGGTTTTTTTTTTTAATAGATAGAGTGATTGAAGAGGAAGGTTTATATTTTGGAAAATTTTTACCGGGGGCATAGATGGGGGCCTTGAAACCGGAAAAGCCCAATATTTCAAACAATTTATTTATTTTTGTGTTTTCTTATAATTTAGGTGAGCAACAAGATGGGATTTTGTAAAATTTTGACCCGGGGCATAGTGGGGGCCTTGAAACCGTAAAAGCTATATCTTTGGAGTGAATAGACGTAGAGACTTAAAACAGGGCTCATTTGAAAGATTGCTAAAAACATTTTTGGCGTTCAAGGTGTTCAAAGGGATTTCCAGAATTTGCACCTGGGTCCCATATATGTGGACCCTAATAAAGTTTTTTTTTAACCATTTTTTTTTTTTATTACAGGTGAGCACTTAGACGGGGGTTTTAAAAGTTTAATTTTTGATACGGGGCCTAATGGGAGCCCTTGAAAAAAGGCATACATTTGGATTGAATAGACGTAGAGACTTGAAACTGGGCACATTTGAATGATGGATAATCGTGTTTAGGGGAATTCCAAAATTTGAACCCAAATTTTTATATAATGCTTTTATAATTTGTAATAATACAACAAAAAAATAAAAAAAAAAAGTCTGCCAAATAATAAAATTATATATATATATGTTATATACACAAAAAAAAATCATCATACTATAAAAATATAAAATATTTATATATATATGTAATTATTTATAATTAATTATAATTTATATAAAAAAAAATACTAAAAAAATTTATATAGAAGCATTTAAAATATGAACGGAAGTTAAACAAGAAAGAACGCTGAAGTCAAAATGTATGACCCTGTACCCAATCTTTATGTACCTAAAAGCTAAGTCCTATCATTGTAATATACCTTATTGTATTGCATTTTCAAACAAAAACTTGTAAAATTGGATAAATTTGTATGGGTGCTATACCTAAATCTTTTTGGGTCCCTAACTTTTATTAAGACTTATTTCATTGAGGCTTTTTCTAAAAATTAAACTTGAATTAGAAACAAGTAACAAAAACGCAAAATTTGTGGTAGATTTGTATATAAGCACCCCTTAAAATGGGGGCTAATAAGAAAAACCGTTTGTAGTTCTGTGTGTTACATACATTCGCACCTTTTACCAATTTGGGTACAGGGTATAAAAATAGAAGAAAGAAATACTTATAAAAAATAATAGTACTTAATTTTATATACTATATACAATATATAAAAATGCTTCTGTTCGTTTATACGAGGCTTATAGACTGAGTTTGAGTTTGCAAATATATCAGTTTTTGGCATTTTTCCGTGCCCCTACTGCTGTGCCACCTGGCGGCTGCCAGCACTCATGCATGATAAACTGTACAGAAATTTAAAACAAAACACCATATGTGTGTGAGAAAAATGGCATCAGTGCTTCATAGTTCTAGGTAAAGAACTAAGGCAGATGGAATGAAAAGTGTTAGCATAAAAATTTTCGTCTTTTAAAGGCTTTAAAAAAAATTTTATCACTTTCATCTATCTGTTATGGTTTTTAGAGTTCTAGGGTGAAAACTAATAATTAAATACTAATAAACGAAGTCAGGCCACCCAAGAGGTCGAATTCGCATGGTCGCACTCGCCGCGCAGAAACACGAAGACGGGGGGTTTTGAATATATCTGAGGGAGAGCGGGATTTGATTCGAAAGACTGAGCGGCTAAACAACGAAATTTTTAAATTTACTCGATCTGCCGGGGATGCCACCAAACATACTGAAATTGAAGAAAAGTGTGCCAATTATCATGTTGCGGAACATCAATCAACCGAAACTCTGCAACGGCACTCGACTCGCAGGCAAGAACCTGATGAACAATGTAGTGGAAGCAACAACATTGACGTGGCCATTCAAAGGTGAAGATTTCCTCATTCCTTGAATTCCCATTATTCCAACCGATACACCTCTTCAATTTAAGAGATTGCAGTTTTCAATTCGATTGGCATTCGCAATAACAATCAATAAAGCTCAGGGCCAATCTTTGGAATTATGTGGCTTAGATTTAGGTGCGTATTGCTTCTCCCTCGGACAATTTTCTGTTGCGTGTTCCTGTGTCTATCCACGTGAAATGATGTGTAACAGGTATATTAGTTTCGGTCCAACTGAAGTTAACTTTTTTATTTTTTTTTTTTTTAATTTCTATTTACCTCGCAAGGCCAATTGGTCCTCCTGCAGCGGCTACTCCAACGCGCAACATATGGCTAGGTCCATCGCCAAGATAGAGTTGTAAACTCTCTGGCATATCGCTGCTACTGCCACCGCCGGCACTGTTTGCTAGATGTTATTGTCCCAGTGACGCTGTTGCCATTGCTACACCGGGCATCATATCAGCTAGATGTCCATTACCCACCATTGCCTACACCGTCTTCACCGCACGCACCGCCTTCTGCACCCATATCAATTGCCAAGCGCACTGCCGTGCGGAAAACGATAGCCACATTCGGTTATAAGCGCGGGTAAATCACTTCGATGATGTACCGACGCTGATAGAGACGCTGATGCCAGAGCTGGCACCGAAAAAGCTTACGCCTAACAGTCCACCCTGATGTTGACGCGGGAATGCGAGATTGCGACTATAACAAGGTTCTACGCTCGAATTTGACAAAATGTTGAAGCGCCTGTTGTATGTCGTGATACTGAGCCACCTGTTGCTGCCGGTGAGGGTGTTGGACTTTGATCATCGTCCTCGAGCAAACAGTCCTCGGTTTGTGTCGTTGACGCTAACCACCAACGCCGCTGGCACCGCCAACCATTCCGCCACAATCATCATTGGCGCCGCTTTGGCTGCTAAGCAGGGATGTCTCCAGTAGATCGGAAACTGCGTCAGGCTGATTGAATTTGACGAGAGTGGTAATAGCAATGCTTATAGCTTATGTTCACGCTTTAGCATCGCTGCCAATCGCTGCTGCAAGCATATCAGCGCTATCGGTGCCCACACCGCAAGTTACACCAGCACCTACACCGCTGTTAGTGGCGGCGTTCAAACGCGAGACCATATACAGCGTGTCGGGAATGTCGGGCAGATGACGGGAGCTTCGCATGCGCATTAACTCAGTCTGATGATGCGGCGATGCCATTCGATCCTCAAGCAACGCTTTCACCTCCTTGTTGAACAGCTCGTCATTCATGCGAATACGGTCTTGTTGTCCACTCTGACAGGTTAAAAGATATTTTGAAGATTTTTCTTTCAAAGGTTCCCATCCCTGATAAGTCTGCCTGTGACATGACTCATGATTCCGCGCCATACATCAGGACCGGGAATATCAACGTCTTGTTGAGCTTGACTTCGTATATGCTTACCGAAATTAAAGTAGCATCTGATGATTAGAGTAATTCTTCGAGAGTGGCTTTGAAATCGATAAAGGTGGTGTGTGCAGATTTGTTTTTTCTTTTGTTTTTTTTTTTCTAATTATGAATTTGATGGTCGATTTCATTGGTCTATATTCGGAATGGTATTGAGAATAAAAAGTCATTTCTCTACCTTTATTTCTATTCTTTTGTACAATTAATTCTATTCTTATTCACTTCGTATTCTGCTGCAAGTCTTCACAGAAATGTCAATCACCTACGCATGATCATTTAGTCATGTTACTCAAGAACAAACTGTCATCTGTTCATGCAGTGTGATACTGTTGGGCGAATGTCCATAATACTACCCCCTCAGACTCCAGACTTCTGTTCGAGTCCATCCAAATATACGCACAGCCGGTTGAAGTGTACAATTTTCGAAACTTTACGCTGAGACAATTGAACACGCACCACTAAGTCAGATATGACTTCCGATATCATGGCTTGACGTTCGCAATCGTAGAATTGTAGAACCACACACGGTCTCCAACAGTAAACTGCATAGGATGAGCACGAAGGTCATAACGTCAGCTCATGGTTTCCGCGGTTATCAGAAACTTCTGCCGCGCCAACTCATGCGTCTTTCGTAAACTCTCTCTTAATTCTTGTACATATGGCAAAGGTTTAGATTTAGCAGTCGGTGCCTCGCCGAAAAAATAGGCCGGTTGGTAGTCGAAACCCTCTGCCCAGTGTTAACATTGCTGCTGTTTCTCCAGTTGACGCATTTCGTGCTGAACTAATGGCCATTACTGCAAGCGGTTACAACCGGTCCGATTCACGTTGATCGGTCTCGAGAAACTTCGCAGAATAATTAAGAAGCGTTCGAATAAAACGCTCCACCATACCATCTGATTGTGGATGAAGTGGCGTTTTCTGCGTTTTATTCATTCCAAGCATGACCATGCAGTTTCAAAAAACATACGCCTATAATTTCAACCTTTGTCGGAGTGTATGGCAAAAGGAACTTCAAATCGACTAATGACACTGCGATAAAGCCCATCTGCAACAATTTCCTCTGTTTAGTCCAAAATGGTAAGACAGTTCGGCCGTTTCGTAAAGGAGTCAACCATATCGTGTGTTTTAGTCGGCCAAAGCGCCCACCAGCAACATTATTGTGTAACTCTTTTATTACATTGTATACCACATTTCTGGGTATTACGATCAAGTGTTAACGTTGCCCAGGAACAAGATGCCACTGTTAGGTCAGTACACTATGCTGTAAGCTCAAGCGTAGCCATAAATGCCAGTATGCTTCGGCATCGGTTGAATACCCAGTTACGTCACTTTTGGTAGGTCTCTCGCCTTTGTCGCACCGGAGTTCATTACGAGTGCCAAGTCTGCATCTGCTCGTTGTGTGGTTGACATGCTTATACAAGTGGCCTGAATCATTAATTCATCTGGAGAATCTTCCTGAGTTTTCGATGGGTCCTAAGCCTCTTTAAGATCACGCGTTTTGCAATCTCCACAGGGACGACGTGACATCGCTTCTGCATTACCATGTTGAGTTCCCTTACGGTGTTGAAAAATAAATTGATATTATGTGTATTACAACTAGAGAGTAACTACAACAAGCGGCTTACAATAGAGATGTTGCAAATTACAAATACTCCTGCACACATACGCTATATATACACAAGTAATAAATAAATGTACCAATTAAATTTTAGTTTTTAACTTCACCTCAAAGTGAGAAAGTTTTTGACTTACTTTGTGGTGTAACTAACTGTGACTTATTGTTAAAGTTTATGTAAAATATTAAATATATTGTTGACAGATCACCCTGAAGACGACTCTCTATGAGAGTCGAAATATAATGGTGAAAAATAAATTACTGTTTTCATTAGAACCTGGAGCCTGCTAAAAATAAATAAATAAAAATAAACTGATATTGTTGTAGGCGCTCCAGCCGTCATGCAATTCGACCCTCGGCTTCTCTAAAATTGTCAGCCACCGCAGTGAAGCGTGATCAGATCGCTATAGGAACTTTCGTCAATACATATATGAGTGGAAGTGTTTCATGCTTTAAGCCACAGCACTATGGTCCAGAGTTAGTTTTTTTTTTTTTTGACGTAAAGTCGAAAAATTGAGTTGGAGACTTCAAACTTCGCACATTTTGTTGTTTTGTTTTGAATAGCTTGTGAAAAAAATTTGGATCATTGGGTCCACGCCCACTCTTGTAAACTAATTTTTAGTAGTATTAGTAGTAATGTGGAATGACTCTGAATTCATCTTAATTGACTATGTACATTATTTTTTCAAATTATTAAAATTTATTAAATATTATTTTTATTAGAAGTCATTGTCTTCTTCTTCCAACTCTATGTCATAAATGTCCTCAACAGAATCAGAATCAAGCTGCGAGTTCCATTCGTTGTTAGATGAATCTTTATTTTCGGTGGGCGGCATCTCAAGAAGACTTAGTACATCTTTGGAAAGAGGTTTAATCTGGTTTGTTCTTTTTCCTTTAAACAGACACTCGATAGTAGTGCATCTGAGGAATCTATCGCTCTGTGAAAAAGGTCAGTCATAGTATTGATTCGACTATTTTTCGTTGCATGTGATAGTCAGTCTTTTTGTAGATTTTATTTCTGGCCTTTGAACTAATTTCGCCTAAGCATCCAAGTGGAACCATCGTCGAATTGTTTATTTGAAAACCATGGACTAATTCTTTATGAACCGTTGGTGACATTGGTTAAATATTTAATTTCTGTATGCTCATTTTTACTTTATCATCACCTTGGGCATGTCATTTCTTTATCTCTATTCTGTATGATATATTCAGAACAAACTCTATAAACCGGATCCAAGAATGTAGTGGAATTATTCCAAATTTCAAATCATCAGGCTTGGGGTTAAAGGATTCTGAACTAAATTCCGTAATTTCCAATTTTTTTGTTGGGGTGACACAACAGATTGGACAACATTGAGTAGATTTAGTTCCAGTTAATACTTTTAGAACTTTCCCATCTATGAGTGTCATGTGCATTTCATAGGTAACTTCTAAGTCAACATTCTAATTCAATTTAAACAAGTGGTTCTAGATTACTAATTTGAAAATCTAATTGATTTTTTTCCATCATTATGAGAGTAGCTGTTTCTTTTACTAATTGAATTTTTAGCCATCTGCAAAATCGAATGGATTGCTGTGTTCTTTTAAACCAGATGTTCCGATTAAGGGAGTCAATAATTTTTATGGGTATAACAGAAGTAACACATAATGAGTGATCTGAATGATGTCCACCAGGTGTTTTTGTGTCAAACTTCTGCTTATATATACTATGACCAGTTGAGCCATCAAATCCATAACTGCAAATTAATTTTATTTCAGAACTACCCTGAAACTGCTTCAGAACGTCAGATTGTAATTTTATTATTCGATGTGCAGTTTGATCCAAAAGTTGTTGTAATGACTCTTGAGCAGTAGTTTGGGTTAGTTCTATACCCACGGGCCGGCACTGTAACTTAGCTTCCATTACTTGATTGTAGCTTGGATATATGTCGCCCTGATGGCTTTTATTCAAAAGCCTAGTGTTTATGTATTGTTGTTTAGTAAGCGAATTTTTCAGAAGGTAAGCTAAAGCTTCATCTGGAGTGAGTGGCGTGGGTTTTCGCATTTTGAGTTGCTTTCTCGTTTCAGTTGCGTATTCAGGTGTTGTCATTGTTTCTTTAAGAACGGCCACGTCCTTCCTGCTTTCTTTCTTAGCAGACATTGGTAATTTTATTTATGAATTTTTTTTTTTATCATGTTCCAGGTTATCGATGTTAATTTTTCTGTAAATCCAGTCTGAGACACATTTTATTTGACGATTGTTGCTGCGCCAAAGGTCGAGCAGTTCGCTATGCCAAAACTCGAACTTGCCTGAATATTATCAAATAAGTATAAAAAGGGGCCAAAACGGGCGAAAGTTATAACTTTGTCATTAAAGAAGACATATATAAGTACATACAGACGTAAACAGTTGGTCTCAGCAGGCCTCAGAACATTAGTTAGATTCAACAAAACACGGGCGACGATATTTACTTTCCTACAAAAATACACATGAAATGGACGTTGCACAACTCTACAATCGTAAGACTACGCATAAAAGCACTTTTCCCATTATATAATACATACCTTGACCATTATTTCCCATTATTTTGCCGAATTGATTTGATAAAATTTTCGCGCGTATAACACTCAAATATAAATAATTAATTTGGCGGCAAATTCTTCTTCATATTCAGCTGATCGATGGTTCTCACTCAAAAGCTCGCAAAAAGCTTCACTTAAGCTTTTAAAGCTTTTTTTTTTTTTTAATTTTCAATATGTCTGATGTATCAACTTGAAGAGTTGAATTGCAAAAATACAATACACTTCCATCAAAATTTCGACTTTATGCAAAAAAAAATAGAATTTTGGACCATAGTGCACAGCGAGAAGTTCCCGTTGGGTGACACAATAATTCCTCTCACTCTTGCTTAGAGTTGAATCACAGCTTATTTCTGTTCGTTAAAAATACAAAGTTGGGCCACGGGACCGAATTGTCGTTCCAATGCTTTGCATAAAGTTTTTCCGACAAAAACGGAAAATAATCTGTCATCAGGAACTGTGCGAGGAACTCGTGCAGATACATGCTGTAAATCCTGCACATTATTCCCCTAAACTACTCATGCGCTTAATTAGATTTATCGAATTCGCTGAACACGCTAATTCATTTGAAGATTACCATGCGACCCGGCTTGTGTGAACGCTCTGCCACCCCCCATCGTAAGCTGACATTGCGGTACATGTGGATGGCTCACTATCTGTGAAGTTATGGCATCTTTGCATGCATCTATGTTGCGTTTGATTGGTTGGTGAAGTATAGGAGCTATGCGTGGTGACACCATTGTAAAGATTCTTGTCTTTATGGCGCGGTTGAGAGTGAGCTTTCGTAAATTGTTAAGAGACTTAAAAAGTCATTTCAAATAAATTCACAACTCACATTAATTATACCTGTTACACTAGTGTAAACAGGTATATTCAGTTTGTCGGAAAGTTTGTAACGCATTAAAGGAGGCATCGTAGACCCTATAAAGTATATATATTCTTGATCACCTCGACGAGACGAATCGATTTAGCCATGTCCGTCTGTCTGTCCGTCTGTCTGTCCGTCTGTCTGCCCGTCTGTCTGTCCGTCTGTCTGTCCGTCTGTCTGTGTGTTGCTGCACGATTTATTCGCTCAGTTTTAAAGATATTGGGCTGAAATTTTAAACTTAAGCTTTTCTAGGTCCTGTGTAGTTTCTATGTTAAAATCAATGTGCCACGCCCACTTTTAGGTATAGCTCCCATACAAAAGTACAACATTTTTTCAAGTTCTTATATGAAAAAAATTTATTTATAAAGCGAATGGCTTCAAATATGGTTAAAATGTTTCTTATACCATGCCAAATCTTCAGTTTAAAATTGGTCCAAATCGGACCGCGAATTATTAAATTTTTAAGAGTATATTTAATTTGTTTAGTAATAAAATTTAATACAAATGCTGCACATGAAGGTCTATCAACGTCAAATGATGTGTAACAGGTATAAGCTTCGGTCCAACCGAAGTTAACTTTTTTCTTGTTTTTTATTCTTTTTGTACAAATAACACCGGCACAAAAAAAAAATTGAAGTGCGAAAGACCAGACTAGTCAATTCTTACGTATTTTAGGACGCTGAATCCGAATCCGTTTCAAAAGTTAGCTCTCATTTTTTTTCTAACCTCAAAAAACAAAAAAATCAAGAACCAAATTTCGAAATTCTGACCTTGGATTTAGATCCAAAAGCTAAAGTAACATAACACCTAAGTAGATTTTCAATATTCAAAATGGCGGATCCAATATGGCGGACACAATATGGCCGATTATTTTAAATTTGATCCGATTTGCCTGAAAGTTGGTACTTGGAGGTTTTTATGCTCGCTGATTACGAATTTGGTGTCAGTTTTTCATAATTCAAAACGGCTGGTCTAATATGGCAGACTTATAATGGTGGAGAATTTGAAAAATGATCTAATTTGCCTGGAACTTTATATTTAGCTCATGTCATTTTAATCATGTTATAAAGAACATCTAGACTAACTGATGTGAAACAGAGAACGCTCGGTTTGATGCGACAGCAGAGCCTCAGGGTGCTTTAGACCCCGTTGGCTGTCTGCGTCTTACCCATGCAAAAATGAACTGCTTTCTTAAAATACGTACTATTCCCAGTTCTTTTCTTTTTCACTTTCTATTTTTGCGACTAGGACACCTCCCCGTGGTGAAGGCGGATAACGAATTCTCGGCTAAGTTTCTAGGTTACAATTATGCCTTCATGGCAAAATTATAAAAAAAGTTTACGATGCAGAGGAGGGATACCTCAGTATCGGCGGCCACGGTTGGGAAAGCGGGACCACGGGCGTCGACATCCTGTGACCGCAATAAACCCATGTTTGTGTAAATAATGCAAATTGCTTTAGTCTCATTTGCAGCAAATATACAATTTCAAAAAATCGAAAAAAATTAAATGATAAAATGAAAATTGTTTATGAAAAATGTTTTAATAAAAGGCACCAAATGTGGAAAAACATTGCTGTATGATGAAGAATTTTTAAAAACAATGAAACCTAAAGAAAAAAAAAGCATGGTTGAGTTTTAAAAAAGTTTGCCTTGAATTCCTTGGAAATAATAAAAGCGAAAGATATCGAGAAATTGTTGCAGAAATGGTGAACGATTTCAAAAGTATGGGATGTTTAAGGAGCTATAAGCTTCATTTTTTAGATTCGCATATAGACGAATTTCCCAAAAATCTTGGTGATTTCAGCAAAGAACAAGGAGAAATATTTCACCAGGATATAAAGGACATGGAAAAAAGGTATCAAGGTAAGTGGAGTAAAAATATGTTGGCGGATTACTGCTGGACACTGGAAAGAGATGAACCTGAAGCAAACGATAAGAAAAAGAGAAAAAGAGCTCCTCTCCGGAGATCATTTGAGACCAAGAGAGTAAGGTATTCTAGACACAGAGATTAAACATTGCATAAACTATGTATTTCCGTTTTGAGTTTCAAAAACGAGACTTTATACTCATAAGCCTCGAAGTATTGAGTTCCAGACAAATTGGGTGCAATTGAAAATTTTCCGCTATACTGTTTCAGCTATTTTGAATTTTTAAAAACTAACACCAAATTCGTAATCAGCGAGCTTAAAAACCCTCAAGTACCAACTTTCAGGCAAATCGGATCAAATTTAAAATAATCGGCCATATTGTGTCCGCCATATTGGATCCGCCATTTTGAATTTTGAAAATTTACTTAGGTGTAATGTTACTTTAGCTTTTGGATCTAAATCCAAGGTAAAACCAGATAGTCTCTACATTTATGCCGAGAACGAAAAAACAAAGAACATTGTATACCCACAAGTGTTACAAAAATTAAATGGATATGTAACTTATGCTTTGTTTATTCACTTTTTATGCATGCAAACACAATTTGCCACAATAAAGCGTGGCAGGCTACAGCTAGTATGATATAAAGGGAAAATAAATAAATAAAAAATAATTTAACTGTTAATATGTGCGTATAATTTTTTTTTCTAAATTTACATTAAAACACTTGAGTTCATAAATGTAAAAAGTAATCATAAATTTACCAATATATGATCACTCTTCCGTAAAGGGAAGGAAAAAGCGAGCATAATATGCATGAAGATGTTACAAGGTAATAATGTCCCGTCAGCATTGACTGACGATTAGTCGGTCCGTTACTTGCGCTCTGCGCAACAATGTTTTTGAAAGCGTCTGATGACATGAATGTCATCGACTAGCGACCTTCAAGCATAGTACCTAATTCAAGCTAATAATTGCTTAGCTTGATGTGCTCGCGCACATCTTTATATTTTATTGTTGAGAACACATAAAGATCAGACTTTTCTTTAATAGTAAGCCTTAAGCATCAGGCTTTATGCTTTACATTTAAATCACCAGCAGCGATAAATCTTGGCAATAAAGATTTAAAGTATGTGTTATATTGAGTTGATGAGAGATTGTGCCGAGGCGGACTGCACAATGCTGAAATTGTTAGGGCCCATTTTTATCTTGCACACGAATAAATGTAGCTTGAATATAATCATGGCAAAAGTGTTCAATTCTATAGAATTTAATTTTATTTTTAATTATAATAGCTAAATCCCCATGCCCTGTGCCGTCTGGGTGATTTGTATTATATAAAGTATAGCCAGTTATTTTTAGGAAATGTTTAGATTGAAAATGTGTTTCTAAACAAAATGCCAGATCAATATTATTTTCACGAAGGAAGAGCCTTAGTGCAAGAATATGTTGCCTCAGCCCGTTAGCATTCCAAAATATAATTCGTAGTGTATCTGAGCACATATCTACGAATTTGTCTTAAATACTAAAATAGCGGAAGGGAGATAAAATACCTTATACATGTGTTTGTTTGTATGCAAATATAATGTTGTTGTTCGCGTTCCGTCGAACTAATTCATATTTGTATTATTTAAATTTTTCATTTGGCGCTGCGCGTTTATATTGTACAGAAAAATACCAAAGTCAAAGTAAGAATCACTGTAATATAACACATACTCTCTTTTACGAACTTCTCAATTCACATATTGAAGTAGTTCGTTATATATGTAATGTAACTTTTAATCTCTCTCACTTTTTACTTTACATGAAGATCGGACGCGTTTTAAAAAGTGGTCTCAGATTTGTAATTTTCCAGCGAAGTAACCAGGCTTCTAGGAGGCTGAGCTCAGATTGCAGAAGTTGGGAAGCTTCCTCTCTAGATGAGCTAGTTGCTACAAAAAACTGTCTCATCCGCATATGTTGCATCAGTACAGTTATTTGTTATAGGCATGTCGCCGTGTATAGAGTTAATAGAACAGGTCTCAATACGCTTCCTTGTGGAACGCCTGCGTTAATGAGAAGCAGTGTATCATTTTTCTGTTGCACGTAAAAGCATATTTTTGTCAGATAGAACTTCAGCAACAAAAAGTATGGAGCAGGTAGCCATTTCTATATGTTATATAAGCCATTGTGCCAGACTCGATCAAACGCTTGGCATACATCGAAAAATATTGCAGTGCAGTAGTTTTTGTTTTCAAAGGCAGTTACTATATCATTGATGACCCTGTACAATTGCTCAGGGGACCCGTGACCTCTTCTGAATCCGAATTGATATTCAGGAATGATAGCAAGTTCGTCTAAGATTGGCAATATTCCTTACAATAGTATTTTTTAAAAAACTTTTGAGAATACTAATTGGACTATACGATGTCAGCTCAGTTTCTACCTTGTTTGGTTTAAAGATCATAATGATCTCTGCAGTCTGAGAATCCCGTTAAATATAAGCGTGATAAATCGAATACATTTTGATGGTAGACTTTTTAAGGTAATGCCGTATATTTTATCCGGACCAGGAGCTTTTTTATTATTCAAGCATTTAATTTCTACCACAACTTCGTCACACTGAATATTACTAATAGGCAAGCTCATTTGACAGGGTGATGCACGAAAGCTTTCCACTTCCATCTCTGTTATCGAGTTATTAATGTTTGGCTAAATTTGGGTAAAATATAGAGTGCAGATGTTATGCGAATGCCTCAGCTTGTTCATCATCAGATCTGCACCAAGCTCCATTGTTTTTGAGAATAATTGTTTTTCTCTTTGCAGGTCTCTTAAGGTAATGGGTTGCTTGCCAACGTTTTCTCAGATTTATTTTATTTTGTATTTTTCGTCGAATTTCTGTTGACAGGAACAATTGGTTTTATTGCTGTTGTCTGGGAGCGTGATAAGTATGTGTTAGGGCTGTGTGATTGATCAAAACAATCGACTGTTGATGATTATTAAAAATAATCGATTGTTACTGATTAATCATGATTAGTGCAAAAAAAGTTTATAATAAGGCTGGAAATCCAGAAATCGGCTTAGGCCGGTATTTATATTAACAAAATTTACCGTTTTTCATTTAATTTAAAATAAAAATGTAGTTTTATGCAGAAAAGTGTTACAACTTCACATATTTCTTATTTTTCATCAAAAAGACAAGCTCGTCTACGTGTTCATCACTTAGCGAAGCGCGATGTTTAGAAATAAGTGCACTTGAAGAACTAAAAACTCGATCCGAAGCAACGATTGTGGCCGAAACACAAAGATATTTTTTCGCAATATTTAATAAATTCGGGAAAATGCATTGGTTCTTTTCCCACCACATTAATGGGTCTTCATCTAAACTGATAATTGCCAAAGAGCGAAAGCGATTTAATTCTGCGTCAATATTATCAATTGGTTCAATATTGGAAACATTAATATCATGCAGCGATGAGTACAACATCTGTAGTTTTGAAAATGGTGTGCTAGAGGCCAAACTGTGTGTGCTTGCGTTTGATGTGCTATGACATTGAATCTTTGATATGTAATTGTAATTGATATGCAATTTCCAAATGAGAAGATTCCGAAGAGTAAATATTATCAATTTCGACAGCCAACTTTTGTAAATATTTTTGGAATGTTATTCGTTCAACAACATCTGTATGTACGGCATTTGGCCTGGTTTCCTTTTCGATTAATATTTTTCGAATAGTTGCAAGCAAATGCAATATAAGTGAGCCGGTAATATTTTCCTCACTACACAAAGCGGTAGATACAATCTCAATCTTTTCTAAAATTGGAAGCACTACTTTCAAACGATAATGTCTGATGTGCCCCACCCGCGTACTGTGTCAAAAAAGAGTATATTGCAACACTCTGATCTATGACGAATTTCATTTGTCTCATTTCGGACCACCAACGAGTTTTACAGGATGACGGCATTTTGTTTGTAGGCAATGTGGCATTGATTTGGCATTGCTTAAGATCTCTTTGAGCTTGCGGACTATGAGCCAGCAAGTTGTATATGTTTCTCATTTTCAATAATGTCGATTTAATAAATATATCCGACAATAGTTTTTGAACAATTGTGTTTACTGCATGGGCAACACAGGCAACATGATTTGCACGAAGATATTTATCAGCAGCTATCACATTCGTTCCCCGATCAGTGGTTATGTTAATGTTTCTAACTTCCAATCTTCTTTAAATGAACATGTAATACAGATAAACTGGCTTCCATTAAGTGCTGCCCACCCATCAGTCGACAAAGACACAAAATTGGTTGAAAGCAACCGTTCACATATTGTTGCTTTAGTTTTGATATAAAGGGCTGGAATGCGGCTTTCTGAGAAAGTGGTGCGATGCGGAATTACATAATTAGGAAATGCATATGTCATAAGTGTTTTAAATCCAATATTGTCAACAATCGAATAAGGGCTGCACGACATCGCTTTAAAATATGCAATGTGTCTCTCAATTGACTCCTGCTCACTCTTTGTTGGTAGCACAAATTTTGAAGTTAGTTTTTGCTGCTTTACTTGCAGCACACTTAACATATGTTGTTTTCGGCACTCGCTATACTCGAAGTTGATGGGGATGCCTTGTCCACTGCAGTCGCATAAGTATCTGGAATCCCTTGTAAATGCTGTTGACCAGCAAGTAGTCTAGTAAAAGTTACAGAAAGCGCTTTTGTTAAAGTATAACAAGAAAAACGTTAACTTAGGTAGAACCGAAGCTTAAATACCCGCCACACGAATCTTAAAAGAGTTTATGAGTAATCATCAGTGGTCACCCAAGTTTACACACAGTATTAATTTAAAATTTTGAGCTAAAAATACAGATATGTATGTATAACAACATATTTCTCGAAAATATCTGGAAATGGGCGGTAAGTTTGTATGGAAGAAACACCTAAAAATGGGCGTGGCACCATGATATTGGAAGAGTTTTTATCCAATATGGAGTAAATTCATGAATAAATAATAACCATTTTCATACAAAAATTCGAAAATGGCCGGAAATTTTGTATGGGGGCTATGCCAAAAAATGGGCGTGGCACATCTGATTTGACATTGGATGTCATTAGAATGTTTTTAGCCAAATTGGAGTGAATATATGCATAAATATTTACTATTTTCATACAAAAAATCGGAAAAAACGGAAAGTTTATATGGGGGCTATGCCTAAAAGAGGGCATGGCATCTTGGTTTTAACACTGGATGACAAAAGAAATGTTTTTACACAATTGGGAGCGAATACATTCATAAATAATTACAATTTTTATACAAAAAATCGGAAAAAAACGGAAAGTTTGTATGGGGGCTATACCTAAAAATGGGCGTGGCACTCTAATTCTCGAACTCATAATAGTCGTTGCCGAGAAAAGCTTAAGTTCCAAATTTCAGCTTAATATCTTTATATCTTCAACAAAAAAGATGCCTAGAAATATACAGACAGACAGACAGACAGACAGACAGACAGACAGACGGACAGACGGACAGACGGACATAGCTAGATCGATTCGTCTCGTCGAGCTGATCAAGAATATATATACTTTATGGGGTCTACGACGTCTCCTTTAATGCGTTACAAACTTTCAGACAAAATGAATATACCCTTCACACTATGTGTGGCGGGTATAAAAACAAAAAGCTTTTCTTCTTAAAATACTCATCAATACTATTTGAATGATTTGTCTTCAACGCCGAAAGCTGTCCGCCACTCTTCTGTATCCGATCATGCTCATTATACTTATGGTGGTGCTTCGCGCGCAAATGGTTCCACAAATTAGTTTTGTTATGTGCGTTTGATCCAACAAAGCCACACAACTCACACTTCGGTTTTCCATTTTCCAAAATATCCCACACTTCCCAAACAATGCCTTTTTTATTTATTTTCGGCATTTTTATACCCGCCACACATAGTGTGAAGGGTATATTCAGTTTGTCTGAAAGTTTGTAACGCATTGAAGGAGACGTCGTAGACCCCATAAAGTATATATATTCTTGATCAGCTCGACGAGACGAATCGATCTAGCCATGTCCGTCTGTCTGTCCGTATGTCTGTCCGTCTGTCTGTCTGTCCGTCTGTATATTTCTAAGCATCTTTTTCGTTGCAGATATAAAGATATTAAGCTGAAACAAACTTACCGTTTTTTTCCGATTTTTTGTATAAAAATTTTAATTATTTATGAATGTATTCGCTCCCAATTGTGTAAAAACATTTCTTTTGTCATCCAGTGTCAAAACCAAAATGCCACGCCCTCTTTTAGGCCTAGCCCCCATATAAACTTTCCGTTTTTTTCCGATTTTTCCGATTTTTTTGTAAAAAAATACTAATTATTTATGCATATATTCACTCCAATTTGTTTAAAAATACTTCTAATGTCATCCAATGTCAAATCAGATGTGCCACGCCCATTTTTTTGGTATAGCCCCCATACAAACTTTCCGACCATTTTCGATTTTTTGTATGAAAATGGTTATTATTTATTCATGTATTTACTCCATATTGGGTAAAAACTCTTCCAATATCATGGTGCCACGCCCATTTTCAGGTGTTTCTTGCATACAACCTTACCGCCCATTTCCAGATATATTCGAGAAATATGTTGTTATACATATCTGTATTTTTAGCTCAAAATTTTAAATTAATATTGTGTGTAAACTTAGGTGACCACTGATGATTACACATAAACTCTTTAAAGATTCGTGTGACGGGTATTTAAGCTTCGGTTCTACCGAAGTTAACGTTTTTTCTTGTTTATATTAATTTTTATGATACGTGTGCAATAGACCGGAGTGAAATACGTAAATTTTTTCAAATCATATCGTAATAGCAGGGAAAAGTTGCTACATATCAATACAAATTCAGGAAAAAAAATAAATTTCAAATCGGTTAATATCTTCCGTTCGCGCACTGCATTTAAAATTTACAAATTTTAGCCCAATTCTAGCTTTTTACGAAAACTTGTAGAAGTTGTAAATGATTAAAGATCGAGCTCACTTTTTGTACATAGCACTTTCAGCATTGAGTAGTAGAAGTTAAGCTTCACAGTTGTAGTAGATACGGTAGCTCATCAGACTGAGTCCCTTTATTCTAAGACTTCGATTCCAATAGTTTCCCACACAAGAGATGTACAAAAGATCAAACATCTACATGATCGATACTACACTCTTCGTAAATCTTATTCAAGGGACAAAGACACACCTGAGAAACAAAAGAAGTACAATGATTTTATTGAACAATCTTCAAGTTCATTGTTTGACATTTCGTCCTGCAAGTGCGAGATGACACTCAATTGCTTTTGTCAAAGAAGCTTTGACAAGTGTATTTGTCCCAGGCCGGTAACTATCAACTGCACATGCCCTAAAGATAGAAAGATACCGCCATTAGAAATCAAATTTCTATATGCTCAAAGATATCTCGGACAAGGTAAGATTGGGAGAGTAGATACCAAAGAAACTCTAAAGCTTACATCAAAGTTGCAGAGAAAAGCTCGTCACTTAAGTCAGACCAACTTACCTGGACCTTCTTGTAGTAGCATTGATTCTGAAACAGATATAACTCCTGAAGTTGACAATGATAAGAATGATCCCGATTTTCAGACCCCACGCTCTATTTCCTCTCAGTCAGCAAGTTCAAAAAATGCACAGATGCGCTTATCCCTTCCAGCAACGGCTTTTACCAGTGATCGTTTTAGAGTATCTGATAGAGCAGCAGCAGCTATTGTGTCTAGTGCATTTAAAGACGTTGGTCTTATAACGGACAAAGATACTTCTTTGGTTGTTGATCGAAGCAAAATTAGAAGAGAACAAGGAAAAACGTTAACTTCGGTGGAACCGAAGCTGAAATACCCGTTACATGGGCGTGTCGTCTTGGTTTTGACCCTGGATGACCAAAAATTTTTTTATCCAATTGGGAGCGAGTACATTCATAAATAATTACTATTTAAAAAAAAAAATCGAAAAAAATCGATAAGTTTGTATGGGGGCTATACCTAAAAATGGGCGTGGCACTCTCATTTTCGAACTTAACCTAGTCGTTGCCGAGAAAAGCTTAAGTTTAAAATTTCAGCCCAATATCTTTATATCTTCATCGAAAAGATCGCATAGCAACAAACAGACGGACAGACGGACAGACAGACGGACATGGCTAGATCGATTCGTCTCATCGAGCTGATCAAGAATATATATACTTTATGGGGTCTCCGATGCCTCCTTCAATGCGTTACAAACTTTTTGACAAACTGAATATACCCGTTCACACTATGTGTAACGGGTATAAAAAGAAAAATTTAGACTAAAACATATCGAATCGGGGAATGCAATAGAGCAATTAAACGATCCGATGTGTGTGTATTTTGATGGCAGGATGGACGACACTTTAGTTATAGTTGAAAAAGGAAACAAACGTTATCAATCTATACAAATAGAAGAGCACATTTCAGTAATAACAGAACCAGGCTCAAAGTACCTTTGTCATTTAGTACCTACTTCAAAAAGTGGAAAGGACACAGCATACAGCATTGTACATTATTTCGAAGAAAATGGTATAAATCAATCTAATGTTGTAGTGATTGGATGTGATGGTACGTCAACAAATACTGGGTGGAAGAATGGTGCAATAAAATTCATTGAAACGCGTTTAAAAAGACCAGTACAATGGACTATCTGTCTCTTCCATTTTAATGAATTACCTCTGAGGCATCTAGTTGAAAAACTTGATGGTAGAACAACAGGTCCTCAGTCTTTGAGTGGGCTTCTTGGCAAACAGCTGCCTAAATGTGAATCTTTGTCCATCGTTGCTTTTCAGAGGATTGAATGCTCTCTTCCACGAACGCTTGACGCAATAAGCTTAAGTAAAGATCAGAAATACTTACATGACATTGCCATTGCTATTGATGCTGGTTTTTGCTCCCCAGATCTAGCAAATCGAGATCCGGGACCAATATCACACTCTCGTTGGTTGACAATTGCAAACAGGTTCCTACGATTATACATTTATTTGCAAAAGAAATCTAACATTCTCATTCATATTGTAAAATACATTTTGACTGTATACGTATCTCTATGGTTCGAAATCAAAACAAATTCTTCAACCAACCACCCGCGATTACGTAAATTTATACAAAAAATGACATTTTCCACTTCTTTTCAGGGGCTGTAGGGGCTTTGATAAATCGGTATACGTTTTTCTTTTCAAACTATACCTGATGTTGTAATAGTCTACAAAAAATGAACTTGATCTAACATCATTTCCACCTCTTACTATTTTTCGAATATTTGTTCAATTTATTATAATATTTGTAAATTTTAAATGCAATGCGCGAACGGAAGATATTAACCGATTTGAAATTTATTTTTTTCCTGATTTTGTATTGATATGTAGCAACTTTTCCCTGCTATTATGATATGATTTGAAAAAATTTACGTATTTCACTCCGGTCTAGTGTGCAATCAATACAATGTAATAAGACATATGCTTATTTATGTGTACTTCCCGTCAAATTAAGAATATATGCAAGTGCCAGCTCACGTTGCGATTTGTTGTACAACACGTTTACACTTAATTTCTGTGTAATGAGTGTGAGCACGTTTGATATAAAACCAATCTACAATCGGTGCTATGCAACGAAATGCAACGTGAAAGGACGGCTTAATTCAACTCTTAAAATACATACATACATACATATATTTAAAAAACCTCAAAGCATAAATTGTTTGCTGTGTTATGCGCGCCTGGTACATGAAATTAAGAGAACTTAAATTATCTCGCTATATTTTGGATATATGTTGAAGATCGATCAAATACATATATATAAATATAGATACATTCATTAACTATAATTATTTGAAATTTAAGAAATTGATAATCAATTGCAAAATATATATTGCATTATGATTGCAATTATCAATAACGCGTGTATTGCAACTGATTGTTGATTATTTATTATTTGATTCTCGATTGTTAATTATCAAATACTTGATTATTGATGGTTGATTATGATTGTTGATTATGATTGTAGATTATCAATTACGTGATTATTGATTGTTGATTATGATTGTTGATTATGATCGTTGATTATTGATTGTTGATCAATCGATTGTTTATTTTTCAAGTAATTGATCAATTGATTATGTAAAATAATCGATTGTTGGTTGATTAATCGATTAATCACACAGTCCTAGTATGTGTGTAGCTCGCTTTATGCATTTCATTTGTAAATGTCTTTACAGCATAGTCTATCTCCTCTCCCGTCCTTAACGATTTTAGCTGTTTCTAAATAGCTTTTTAACGCTTTAGTGTCTGTGTAAGCTGTAATGACTTTATATGGCTTTTCAAACTTATAAGCTATTGTGCCGTAAGTCACTATGACCGGGGAATGATCTGAGGGATTCCTGAGAATGCTACAAAATCGATCAAGTCTGGTATTTTTTGACTGTCCGTAGTCCAATATGTAGTCTTACCAGTTAAGAGAGCTGTTACTATATATTATTGTTTAGTATGCATTTGAACAGTTCAAATACCTTCGGGTTAATCAATCTGGAGTCCCACCATGGGTGTTTGGCATTGAAATCGCCTCCAAGAATAAACTGTGGTACCAGTCCTTAAAAAAAGTTCTTAAATTCCGGTTCTTTGATTGTGAATCTCGATGGTAGATAAATCGCTGTTATTGATACATCTGTGTGCATATATTTTATCTCAATTGTGGCAGCTTACATAGCGAATTTCCTAGTGCTGTCCATAATTTTAAATTTTTGGCCATGTTTGACAAGGGTTGCTGCGCCTCCATGAGCTCTACCTGACGGATGGTAAGCTATTATTGTGTCGCATCCAACTACTCTAAAAAAACATTTGCTAGTGATATTAATTGATATTAACATGATGTCAGGCCGAGGATTTGGTCATATGTATACATAAACAGTTGTTGAAAATATGGACTGGTAAGCGTATGCCTATTGACTGGAACCTTAGTGTCCTGATAATAACATTATGTCAATTGTATTCGTTTTTAAAAAATAAGGATATTTCATTTACGTGGTAGGAGAGCCCTTATGCATTTCATATTCCTAAATTTCGATTTATTTTCATGTTAAGTAAATTATTGGTAAGTTCAAATTGTTTTCTATTCTTTCTAGAGAAGTACTCGTAATACTATTTCCTGCTGAAACTTGAGCGTAAGTTCCTGATAGACTCTACACCCTTTGAAGCTGGCATCGTGACGAGCGTGATTCTAGGTTAAAATCAATGTGCCACGCCCACTTTAACTTAACTTAACTTTTTTTCTTGTTATTTATTTATTTTTTTTTAATTTCTATTTACCTCGCAAGCCAATTGGTCCTCCTGCAGCGGCTACTCCAACGCGCAACATATGGCTAGGTCCATCGCCAAGATAGAGTTGTAAACTCTCTGGCATATCGCTGCTACTGCCACCGCCGGCACTGTTTGCTAGATGTTATTGTCCCAGTGACGCTGTTGCCATTGCTACACCGGGCATCATATCAGCTAGATGTCCATTACCACCATTGCCTACACCGTCTTCACCGCACGCACCGCCTTCTGCACCCATATCAATGCCAAGCGCACTGCCGTGCGGAAAACGATAGCCACATTCGGTTATAAGCGCGGGTAAATCACTTCGATGATGTACCGACGCTGATAGAGACGCTGATGCCAGAGCTGGCACCGAAAAAGCTTACGCCTAACAGTCCACCCTGATGTTGACGCGGGAATGTGAGATTGCGACTATAACAAGGTTCTACGCTCGAATTTGACAAAATGTTGAAGCGCCTGTTGTATGTCGTGATACTGAGCCACCTGTTGCTGCCGGTGAGGGTGTTGGACTTTGATCATCGTCCTCGAGCAAACAGTCCTCGGTTTGTGTCGTTGACGCTATGCCACCAACGCCGCTGGCACCGCCAACCATTCCGCCACAATCATCATTGGCGCCGCTTTGGCTGCTAAGCAGGGATGTCTCCAGTAGATCGGAAACTGCGTCAGGCTGATTGAATTTGACGAGAGTGGTAATAGCAATGCTTATAGCTTATGTTCACGCTTTAGCATCGCTGCCAATCGCTGCTGCAAGCATATCAGCGCTATCGGTGCCCACACCGCAAGTTACACCAGCACCTACACCGCTGTTAGTGGCGGCGTTCAAACGCGAGACCATATACAGCGTGTCGGGAATGTCGGGCAGATGACGGGAGCTTCGCATGCGCATTAACTCAGTCTGATGATGCGACGATGCCATTCGATCCTCAAGCAACGCTTTCACCTCCTTGTTGAACAGCTCGTCATTCATGCGAATACGGTCTTGTTGTCCACTCTGACAGGTTAAGAAATATTTTGAAGATTTTTCTTTCAAAGGTTCCCAGCTCTGATAAGTCTGCCTGTGACATGACTCATGATTCCGCGCCATACATCAGGACCGGGAATATCAACGTCTTGTTGAGCTTGACGTTTGTTGATCTCAATAAAACTCTACTTCGTATATGCTTACCTAAATTAAAGTAGCATCTGATGATTAGAGTAATTCTTCGAGAGTGGCTTTGAAATCGATAAAGGTGGTGTGTGCAGATTTGTTTTTCTTTGTTTTTTTTTCTAATTATGAATTTGATGGTCGATTTCATTGGTCTATATTCGGAATGGTATTGAGAATAAAAAGTCATTTCTCTACCTTTATTTCTATTCTTTTGTACAATTAATTCTATTCTTATTCACTTCGTATTCTGCTGCAAGTCTTCACAGAAATGTCAATCACCTACGCATGATCATTTAGTCATGTTACTCAAGAACAAACTGTCATCTGTTCATGCAGTGTGATACTGTTGGGCGAATGTCCATAATACTACCCCCCTCAGACTCCAGACTTCTGTTCGAGTCCATCCAAATATGCGCACAGCCGGTTGAAGTGTACAATTTTCGAAACTTTACGCTGAGACAATTGAACACGCACCACTAAGTCAGATATGACTTCCGATATCATGGCTTGACGTTCGCAATCGTAGAATTGTAGAACCACACACGGTCTCCAACAGTAAACTGCATAGGATGAGCACGAAGGTCATAACGTCAGCTCATGGTTTCCGCGGTTATCAGAAACTTCTGCCGCGCAAAGGTTTAGATTTAGCAGTCGGTTGAATACCCGGTTACGTCACTTTTGGTAGGTCTCTCGCCTTTGTCGCACCGGAGTTCATTACGAGTGCCAAGTCTGCATCTGCTCGTTGTGTGGTTGACATGCTTATACAAGTGGCCTGAATCATTAATTCATCTGTAGAATCTTCCTGAGTTTTCGATGGGTCCTAAGCCTCTTCAAGATCACGCGTTTTGCAATCTCCACAGGGACGACGTGACATCGCTTCTGCATTACCATGTTGAGTTCCCTTACGGTGTTGAAAAATAAATTGATATTATGTGTATTACAACAAGAGAGTAACTACAACAAGCGGCTTACAATAGAGATGTTGCAAATTACAAATACTCCTGCACACATACGCTATATATATACAAGTAATAAATAGATGTACCAATTAAATTTTAGTTTTTAACTTCACCTCAAAGTGAGAAAGTTTTTGACTTACTTTGTGGTGTAACTAACTGTGACTTATTGTTAAAGTTTATGTAAAATATTAAATATATTGTTGACAGATCACCCTGAAGACGACTCTCTATGAGAGTCGAAATATAATGGTGAAAAAATAAATAAATGCTAAAAATAAATAAATAAAAATAAACTGATATTGTTGTAGGCGCTCCAGCCGTCATGCAATTCGATCCTCGGCTTCTCTAAAATTGTCAGCCACCGCAGTGAAGCGTGATCAGATCGCTATAGGAACTTTCGTCAATACATATATGAGTGGAAGTGTTTCATGCTTTAAGCCACAGCACTATGGTCCAGAGTTAGTTTTTTTTTTTTTTGACGTAAAGTCGAAAAATTGAGTTGGAGACTTCAAACTTCGCACATTTTGTTGTTTTGTTTTGAATAGCTTGTGAAAAAAAAATTTGGATCATTGGGTCCACGCCCACTTTTGTAAACTAATTTTTAGTAGTATTAGTAGTAATGTGGAATGACTCTGAATTCATCTTAATTGACTATGTATATTATTTTTTCAAATTATTAAAATTTATTAAATATTATTTTTATTAGAAGTCATTGTCTTCTTCTTCCAACTATGTCATAAATGTCCTCAACAGAATCAGAATCAAGCTGCGAGTTCCATTCGTTGTTAGATGAATCTTTATTTTCGGTGGGCGGCATCTCAAGAAGACTTAGTACATCTTTGGAAAGAGGTTTATTCTGGTTTGTTCTTTTTCCTTTAAACAGACACTCGATAGTAGTGCATCTGAGGAATCTATCGCTCTGTGAAAAAGGTCAGTCATAGTATTGATTCGACTATTTTTCGTTGCATGTGATAGTCAGTCTTTTTGTAGATTTTATTTCTGGCCTTTGAACTAATTTCGCCTAAGCATCCAAGTGAAACCATCGTCGAATGGTTTATTTGAAAACCATGGACTAATTCTTTATGAACCGTTGGTGACATTGGTTACCAAGGATAGTAATGCATGTATAAGCAAAAAGTTGTCGCACAAAAATTACGAAATTTTTCCGAATTTATATAATAATTGCACGAAATTGCTAATAATGTAATATGAAAATTGTTTAAAAGCGCTTCGCTAAAGTTGGTTATGGATGATAGTATGTTACTACTTGCAAAAGCTCTTCTAGCCGTATTACCATCATTGCTATTGCCACTGCCATTCTGCTTCGGCATGCTTATTCGAAGGCCCATATCATTCCAAATTTTTTCCTAAATATTTTATTTCTGTATGCTCATTTTTACTTTATCATCACCTTGGGCATGTCATTTCTTTATCTCTATTCTGTATGATATATTCAGAACAAACTCTATAAACCGGATCCAAGAATGTAGTGGAATTATCCCAAATTTCAAAGCATCTAGGCTTGGGGTTAAAGGTTTCTGAACTAAATTCCGTAATTTCCAATTTTTTTGTTGGGGTGACACAACAGATGGGACAACATTGAGTAGATTTAGTGCCAGTTAATACTTTTAGGACTTTCCCATCTATGAGTGTCATGTGCATTTCATAGGTAACTTCTAAGTCAACATTCTCATTCAATTTAAACAAGTGGTTTAAGATTACTAATTTGAAAATCTAATTGATTTTTTTCCATCATTATGAGAGTAGCTGTTTCTTTTACTAATTGAATTTTTAGCCATCTGCAAAATCGAATGGATTGCTGTGTTCTTTTAAACCAGATGTGCCGATTAAGGGAGTCAATAATTTTTATGGGTATAACAGAAGTAACACATAATGAGTGATCTGAATGATGTCCACCAGGTGTTTTTGTGTCAAACTTCTGCTTATATATACTATGACCAGTTGAGCCATCAAATCCATAACTGCAAATTAATTTTATTTCAGAACTACCCTGAAACTGCTTCAGAACGTCAGATTGCAATTTTATTATTCGATGTGCAGTTTGATCCAAAAGTTGTTGTAATGACTCTTGAGCAGTAGTTTGGGTTAGTTCTATACCCACGGGCCGGCACTGTAACTTAGCTTCCATTACTTGATTGTAGCTTGGATATATGTCGCCCTGATGGCTTTTATTCAAAAGCCTAGTGTTTATGTATTGTTGTTTAGTAAGCGAATTTTTCAGAAGGTAAGCTAAAGCTTCATCTGGAGTGAGTGGCGTGGGTTTTCGCATTTTGAGTTGCTTTCTCGTTTCAGTTGCGTATTCAGGTGTTGTCATTGTTTCTTTAAGAACGGCCACGTCCTTCCTGCTTTCTTTCTTAGCAGACATTGGTAATTTTATTTATGAATTTTTTTTTTATCATGTTCCAGGTTATCGATGTTAATTTTTCTGTAAATCCAGTCTGAGACACATTTTATTTGACGATTGTTGCTGCGCCAAAGGTCGAGCAGTTCGCTATGCCAAAACTCGAACTTGCCTGAATATTATCAAATAAGTATAAAAAGGGGCCAAAACGGGCGAAAGTTATAACTTTGTCATTAAAGAAGACATATATAAGTACATACAGACGTAAACAGTTGGTCTCAGCAGGCCTCAGAACATTAGTTAGATTCAACAAAACACGGGCGACGATATTTACTTTCCTACAAAAATACACATGAAATGGACGTTGCACAACTCTACAATCGTAAGACTACGCATAAAAGCACTTTTCCCATTATATAATACATACCTTGACCATTATTTCCCATTATTTTGCCGAATTGATTTGATAAAATTTTCGCGCGTATAACACTCAAATATAAATAATTAATTTGGCGGCAAATTCTTCTTCATATTCAGCTGATCGATGGTTCTCACTCAAAAGCTCGCAAAAAGCTTCACTTAAGCTTTTAAAGCTTTTTTTTTTTTTAATTTTCAATATGTCTGATGTATCAACTTGAAGAGTTGAATTGCAAAAATACAATACACTTCCATCAAAATTTCGACTTTATGCAAAAAAAATAGAATTTTGGACCATAGTGCACAGCGAGAAGTTCCCGTTGGGTGACACAATAATTCCTCTCACTCTTGCTTAGAGTTGAATCACAGCTTATTTCTGTTCGTTACAAATACAAAGTTGGGCCACGGGACCGAATTGTCGTTCAAATGCTTTGCATAAAGTTTTTCCGACAAAAACGGAAAATAATCTGTCATCAGGAACTGTGCGAGGAACTCGTGCAGATACATGCTGTGAATCCTGCACATTATTCCCCTAAACTACTCATGCGCTTAATTAGATTTATCGAATTCGCTGAACACGCTAATTCATTTGAAGATTACCATGCGACCCGGCTTGTGTGAACGCTCTGCCACCCCCCATCGTAAGCTGACATTGCGGTACATGTGGATGGCTCACTATCTGTGAAGTTATGGCATCTTTGCATGCATCTATGTTGCGTTTGATTGGTTGCTGAAGTATAGGAGCTATGCGTGGTGACACCATTGTAAAGATTCTTGTCTTTATGGCGCGGTTGAGAGTGAGCTTTCGTAAATTGTTAAGAGACTTAAAAAGTCATTTCAAATAAATTCACAACTCACATTAATTATACCTGTTACACTAGTGTAAACAGGTATATTCAGTTTGTCGGAAAGTTTGTAACGCATTAAAGGAGGCATCGTAGACCCTATAAAGTATATATATTCTTGATCACCTCGACGAGACGAATCGATTTAGCCATGCCCGTCTGTCTGTCCGTCTGTCTGTCCGTCTGTCTGTGTGTTGCTGCACGATTTATTCGCTCAGTTTTAAAGATATTGGGCTGAAATTTTAAACTTAAGCTTTTCTAGGTCCTGTGTAGTTTCTATGTTAAAATCAATGTGCCACGCCTACTTTTAGGTATAGCTCCCATACAAAAGTACAACATTTTTTCAAGTTCTTATATGAATAAAATTTATTTATAAAGCGAATGGCTTCAAATATGATTAAAATGTTTCTTATACCATGCCAAATCTTCAGTTTAAAATTGGTCCAAATCGGACCGCGAATTATTAAATTTTTAAGAGTATATTTAATTTGTTTAGTAATAAAATTTAATACAAATGCTGCACATGAAGGTCTATCAACGTCAAATGATGTGTAACAGGTATAAGCTTCGGTCCAACCGAAGTTAACTTTTTTCTTGTTTTTTATTCTTTTTGTACAAATAACACCGGCAAAAAAAAAAAAAATTTAAGTGCGAAAGACCAGACTAGTCAATTCTTACGTATTTTAGGACGCTGAATCCGAATCCATTTCAAAAGTTAGCTCTCATTTTTTTCTAACCTCAAAAAACAAAAAAAATCAAGAACCAAATTTCGAAATTCTGACCTTGGATTTAGATCCAAAAGCTAAAGTAACATAACACCTAAGTAGATTTTCAATATTCAAAATGGCGGATCCAATATGGCGGACACAATATGGCCGATTATTTTAAATTTGATCCGATTTGCCTGAAAGTTGGTACTTGGAGGTTTTTATGCTCGCTGATTACGAATTTGGTGTCAGTTTTTCATAATTCAAAACGGCTGGTCTAATATGGCAGACTTATAATGGTGGAGAATTTGAAAAATGATCTAATTTGCCTGGAACTTTATATTTAGCTCATGTCATTTTAATCATGTTATAAAGAACATCTAGACTAACTGATGTGAAACAGAGAACGCTCGGTTTGATGCGACAGCAGAGCCTCGGGTGCTTTAGACCCCGTTGGCTGAACTGCTTTGCTCCCTTGCTAAATTACGTACTATTCCCAGTTCTTTTCTTTTTCACTTTCTATTTTTGCGACTAGGACACTTCCCCGTGGTGAAGGCGGATAACGAATTCTCGGCTAAGTTTCTAGGTTACAATTATGCCTTCATTGCAAAATTATAAAAAAAGTTTACAATGCAGAGGAGGGATACCTCAGTATCGGCGGCCACGGTTGGGAAAGCGGGACCACGGGCGTCGACATCCTGTGACCGCAATAAATCCCATGATTGTGTAAATAATGCAAATTGAAAAAAATCGAAAAAAATTAAATGATAAAATGAAAATTGTTTATGAAAAATGTTTTTATATGCACCAAATGTGGAAAAACATTGCTGTATGATGAAGAATTTTTAAAAACAATGAAACCTAAAGAAAAAAAAGCATGGTTGAGTTTTAAAAAAGTTTGCCTTGAATTCCTTGGAAATAATAAAAGCGAAAGATATCGAGAAATTGTTGCAGAAATGGTGAACGATTTCAAAAGTATGGGATGTTTAAGGAGCTATAAGCTTCATTTTTTAGATTCGCATATAGACGAATTTCCCAAAAATCTTGGTGATTTCAGCAAAGAACAAGGAGAAATATTTCACCAGGATATAAAGGACATGGAAAAAAGGTATCAAGGTAAGTGGAGTAAAAATATGTTGGCGGATTACTGCTGGACACTGGAAAGAGATGAACCTGAAGCAAACGATAAGAAAAAGAGAAAAAGAGTTCCTCTCCGGAGATCATTTGAGACCAAGAGAGTAAGGTATTCTAGACACAGAGATTAAACATTGCATAAACTATGTATTTCCGTTTTGAGTTTCAAAAACGAGACTTTATACTCATAAGCCTCGAAGTATTGAGTTCCAGACAAATTGGATGCAATTGAAAATTTTCAGCTATACTGTTTCAGCTATTTTGATTTTTTAAAAACTAACACCAGATTCGTAATCAGCGAGCTTAAAAACCTCCAAGTACCAACTTTCAGGCAAATCGGATCAAATTTAAAATAATCGGCCATATTGTGTCCGCCATATTGGATCCGCCATTTTGAATTTTGAAAATCTACTTAGGTGTTATGTTACTTTAATTTTGGATCTAAATCCAAGGTCAGAATTTCGAAATTTGGTTCTTGATTTTTTTTTTTTTTTTGAGGTTAGAAAAAAAATGAGAGCTAACTTTTGAAAACGGACCCCGGATTCGGTGTAATTCTTTTCTCATTTACTTCGTGTTCTGCTGCAGGTCTTTACTAAAATGTGCGGCGTCAATTCATTTTCTCTTCCTCCTATATCTTATCTGTTAATCACCAGCGCATGATCATTCAATCATATCATACAAGAACAAGCTCTCATGCGTTCATGCAGTGTAGTTTTGTGGGTCGAATCTTCATAACAGTATGGAACCAGTGTTGTTACACAGTATGCCGGACAGACTTTCATATGGGGTCGCCTTTCTTGAGGATTGGACAAAGCTCACCAATCGCTGGGCATGCATTCACCAGTCCATATAAAAATGTAACTATAGTAAAGTAAGAATAAAAAGGATCTTTAGAAAGTTGCTATGGAAAATGTTGCTAGTGCCTACAAAAATGTCAGCGATGGTGTATCTCTAACATTTTATCCGCAAAAAGTACTTTTTTTGTATTGAAAAATAAATAAAATTTGAGACACCCGAACAAGACCGGATATTTCGGGTTGTATATTTATAAATTTATTAACATTAAAAAATGTTCTTAAGGGTAAAGAAACTAATATAGTGCTTCTTAATTTTTAAGGCTTGCATTTCGATCACATGCATTTCTCACGCTACCAATACTTACAGTTTCGAAGACACGCCGTTTGTAGATACTAATGTGGGGGTGTGCCCAAAGCCGAAACCCTTAGGCCCATAAAGTTTTGCATAACATAGTTTGCAGTAAATGTTGTCGTCCGGGCCATCACAAGCAAGCATTGAATCTAATGGACGATGACATTTCGCGCAATTGAAACATTGCCTATGCCACATCTGACCCTTAGACATTTGTAATTCCGCTGCAAATACGGCTCCACCACATCTTGGACATCCTTCACCTTCAGGTGCTTTAATGCTGGTTGTATCTGGACTAACAAATGGTTTCTGTGATTCAATTTGTTCTTCTCTAAAATTAAGAAAGAAATGTGAGATTTTATATAAGCATATATTTAAAATTATGTGATAGTTCTTAATTTTAATGGAATATATGTATGTGACGTGACTTTATATAAGAACACAGCCCTACAAATTTCAAAATGCGAATAAAATGGGACCTAGTGTTTCCGAAGGGAATTTTCGTGCTGATCACGAATCTGGGCTCTGGCTCAGTCAGATTTCAAAAATTTAAAATGACGGACGAAAATGTTAAAAATTGAGTAGATTTACTACTCTTGATACTCGGGGGTTTTTGATAATGCCATTGATCCGCCATTTTGAATATTTGAAATCTGACTGCAGATTTGTAATCAGCGACATTGAATACCCCTAGGAACATTGCTTCTTCCAGTATTTCTTAACTTTGGGTGTAAATAAGTTACTATGTTAATTTTTTCCAACCCCCCCTTAACATAAGTGGACCCCCTTCTCTAAGGATGCATGCGAATAAGGGATACGGCGCATTTCAAAGAGCAAAGTTCAACCTTCAGTTACAGATAATAACGGAGATCGTAGCACGTCAGGGTTCTACTCTACAACTCATCAAAAATGGCCAAAAACGCTATTTTTTGGGTTTTCAACCCCCTTTTTCGCACTTGCTATACTGTTGAACAAAAATTTTTTTAAGTTTTATGTAGGTTTTTTTTTCTATAAATTATTTTAAAAATAATTATAATGGTTTGTTCTAATTAGTGCAGGCAATATAAAAAATATACTTCGATCATCAAGATCAATTAAAGTGGAGTATTTAACTTTCATGATCATCCTTCCCAGATCTTTTTTTTTCGTGCGAAATGGAGTTTTAAGACTCCCCGTGTTCAAGCATGACAATCGATTTATATTTTGTTTATTTTATTCGCGATAGTAACAGACAATGTATCCCGCAGCGAATATATTTTTAAACACACACAGAAGTCGTACTACATGACGCCTAGCGTACTTAAGAAGCAAGAAACATGTTGAGCGATGAGCCTTGACATGCATTAACAATACTCCGCTTACAATGGATAAGCTATTTTTATAGTCATTCATTTACATTAATTTACACATACATAACTTTAATATACGGTACAGAATGTTCGATTGTAAATAACGTTCAGTTCTAAATAAGAATTCCATGAGCAAGTCTTTTTACACTTTTAAATCTACGAGCTGGATTAAGTAGCTTAGTAAGGAAAGCTGCTAGTCAAAGATTCTGCACACTCCGTTTCACTAAGTGGCGCTCAACAACAGCTCGTTTTGCTCTCGCTTGTAGGCTTCGTTTTCGTGCTTTATTATTCTCTGTAGGAGGCAATGCCACACTCCTCATCGTACCAGGTTTGCCTATAAGGTCTGGAATAACTAAGAACCTTTGTGTTCACTTTATACATTCGGATACCAGAGAGGTATCTCAAAGTAGGTTAGTGAACCTTGTTGAGAAGCTAGTGGCGCTCAGCTGTGGCCTTGGCCTACCAATATCTAGCTTTCGATGTGTGGCAGATTGCTTAATGTTCGCTGTTATGAGTCAGGAATGTACCTTGGATATAAAAAGGTAATGGTCTAAATCGATTTTAGGACCTCTGTGAGCTCGTACATTAAGCACACTCGAAACATGTCTGGTACATCTAAATATGTGTTGCTTCTCATGGCCACTGTAGTAGATGTCACAGGTTGCTAGATTTAGGCAACTGTGTCCAGTCCATCGCATTTTCTGGATAGCAGTAATTCCCGCTCTTAACTTGTCGAGAGTGGCAATAGGTTCCTCTTTTAAAAGGTTCATTTAAATATGAGACTTGGAGCTAAATGCACTTAATAACAAAGGAATATATATTTACATTGTAAGACATATTAAGAGTTTTTACCCAATTAAGAGTAAATACATGAATAAATACTATAATAACCATTTTCATACAAAAATTCGAAAATGGGCGGAAAGTTTGTATGGGGGCTACACCAAAAAATGGGCGTGGCATCTTGGTTTTGACATTGGATGACGAAGAAGTGTTTTTACCCAATTTGGAGTGGTAACCTGCATAAATAATACCTATTTTTTATACAAAAATTTTGAAATGGGCGGAAAGTTAATATGGGGGCTATACCTAACAAATTGCGTGGCATCTTGGTTTTAAATCTGGATGACAAAAGAAATGTTTTTACCCAATTGGGAGCGAATACATTCATAAGTAACAGAGCCCTGCATCAGTTCTGCGAATAAGATGGGACCTAGTGTTTCCGAAGGGAATTTTCGTGCTGAACACGAATCTGGTCTCAAAAATTCCATCACATCAGGTTTTCTAGAAAAGGGGGGTTAAAAGCCCTAAAAATAGCGTTTTTGGCCATTTTAAAAAATTGTAGAGAAGAACCCTGACGTGCTACGATCACCGTTATTCTCTGTTATTGAAGGTTGAACTTTGCTCCCATTCTATTCGCATCCGAAAAATGGAAATTTGTAGGGCTGTGTAATTAGTATTTTTATACAAAAAATAGAAAAAAAACGGTAAATTTGGATGGGGGCTTTGCCTAAAAATGGGCGTGGCACTCCCATTCTCGAAGTTAACATAGTCGTTGCTGAGAAAAGCGAAAGTTCCAAATTTCAGCTTAATATATTTATATCTTCAACAAAAAAGATGCATAGAAATATACTGACGGACAGACGGACAGACAGACATAGCTAGATCGATTCGTCTCGTTGATCTGGTCAAGAATATATATACTTTATGGGGTCTACGACGTCTCTTTCAATGCGTTACAAACTTTCAGACAAATTGAATATACCCTTCATACTATGTGTGGCGGGTATAACAAGGAAAAACACTAATTTCTGTGGGTGAGGGTCAGTGGTCTGATACAACCCAAGTATAGACACAATATTGATATCAAATTTTAAGCTAAAAGTATAGAAAAAACAATAATTTTCTTGAAAATATCTGAAAATGTGAGGTAAGTTGCATGGAGCTAGATGTTATAGTGGTCCGAGCCTTATCATGTCGGTAGTGTATACATAAGATGATGATTTACCCAAATTAGAGTGAGTATGTTACATTTACAAATTACAATTACAAAAATTCAAAATAATAGTTATATTTTTATGGTTCTGTTCATATACCTTGTTGCAAACAACTTATATATATGATAAGAATAGAAAAAAAATAACAAAAACAACAACAACGAAATTATCACAACCACAAAATTACAAACCATCCGAAACCGAATCAGCTGCACTGCACTTGTCACATGCTGATAATTTATTGTAATGTATTATTTTATAGTTCGAGGTGCAAAAGGCCTTTATTTCATGACTTCCAAACTTCAAGTGTGTACATATTTATGTTCATTCACAATAACAATGTCTTTATAAAATACCAAACCTGGTGTGCTAGGGTAGTCAAATGTTTTACACTTAAATATTTAATACCTCTCATACAGTGGTTTAATAGTAACTTTATAATAAATCTAATTTCTTGCATAATATTACATTTGCTTAACTACTTTTCCATCTATACAAGGTCTTAATTCTCTTTTAGCAATTACTTCATTGTTATTTTGTGAAAATGGTGATGACGTCTCCACACTCTCTTCAATAGTAAGCTGCCCGACTCATCTTTTTGTTTAGTGCTACGAATTTGATCTGTATGTCGCTTAATAGATCTGTTATTATGATTAAAGACACATGTATACGATCGAGAACCTAATTCCTTTTTAACAATTGCTGGGGACCAACTAGCCTTATTGGGATCTTTATAATCTCTTATATAAACTGGTTAACCCTCATGAAAACTAACATTGCGTTTTTCTTTGAAGTTTTTAATACTTTTATTCTAATATAACTTCTTGATTTATCGGTGGTCTCAATAAATCTAATCGCGT
The DNA here is from genome assembly GCA_018903435.1 of Leucophenga varia. NCBI lineage: Eukaryota > Metazoa > Arthropoda > Insecta > Diptera > Drosophilidae > Leucophenga > Leucophenga varia. The sequence continues at coordinate 45,464 of JAEIFJ010000301.1, read as the reverse complement.
TGTCAAACTACGCCCTAAGAATAATTTTGCTGGTGTTTCATTTGTAGTACAATGTTTTGTATTTCTATAATGGAACAGAAATCTGTTAACTATTGAATCAATGCATGCTCCTTCATTAATATTCGTATATATAGCCTTTTTAAATGTTTTTACAAAATTCTCAGCCTGCCCATTGGTTGCCGGATGACCAGGAGCAGTCAAAATATGACGAATTAAATCAGTCAGGGTGATGCGTTGTCTTGCGACTTTTTCAACCTATTGATGGAGTTCATCCTGATGCGGTGCAAAATCGTCGACCGGACGGACAATATTTTCTATAAAGAAACTATGCTGCTCGTATATGCCGACGACATAGACATTATCAGCAAAAATTCTCGAGCGATCAACGAGAACAAGACGAAGTACTTGGAATCCACACGCAGGCAATCTGCACGTCGCAGACGGTCTTTGAGTGCAGGGAACTTCAGCTTTGCGGCTGTAGAAAACTTTATCTATTTGGGCTCAGATGTAAACAAAAAGAACATCATCAGTCAGGAGATTAAACGAAGAATCACTCTTGCGAACCGTAGCTATTTTGGTCTCAGTAAGCGGAAGCGAAGTAGAGTGCTGTCCAGAAAAACAAAACTTAAACTCTACAAGACGCTGATAATGCCGGTCCTGATGTATGGCTCAGAAGCATGGGTCATGACAGAATCGGATAAGTCGGCGTTGGGCGTATTTGAGAGGAAGATACTTCGAAGAATCTTCGGTCCAGTTAGAGTGGAAAATGAAATCCGTATGCGCACGAACGATGAGCTGTACGAGCTATATGCTGACATCGACATAGTCAGGAACATCCAATACAAAAGGCTGTTCTGGGCTGGTCACCTGTGACGGATGGACACAGAAGCTTCAGCAAGAAAAGTTTGGAAGCAAAACGTGAATCAAATCGTAGGGGCGCTGCGATGGGAGGACCAGGTACTACATGACATCCGCAGGATCGGTATTCCGAATTGGTATATTAAGGTACTGGATTACAACGGCTGGTGCCGAATCTTATGCCTTACATTTTACTATACCAAAATGTGATAAGTGTACCATATCTAAAATATGATTTCTAAGTTTGGTTGGAATTATGATTCTATAACCCCATAAAATACAACCATACTCTACTAAAAGTTCATTTTTTTACTTTTGTAAGGAATAAATTGGTTTCCTTCTTATTTAGAAATTGTTCCATGTTCTATAGAATTTATAGGGAGCCAGCTCCTACACAACCGGGGGAATAACATGTCGTAGGAATTGCTACGAGCATGTGGTAAGCTTAGCGTACGTCCCAGGCCGACTACCGAGGTGGATCAAGTATCCCCTGCAATACGAAGACCTGGCGGCAGCCAGGTAACCCCTCCTACTATTCGAGAGGGAAATACGGCATCATCGAAGAAGGCCCTTCCTCCCACCACTTGGAGCACCAGGAGGTCTGGATGATCCACACCGCCGAGGACTAAGTGGGGCGGGAGTAAAGTGGTACCTGAGGTACATCGAACAAGGCACACCGCAGCAGGAGGCCAAGGCGAAAGACTTAAGCCACAAAACTGTGCAGGAGCCTAGACCGGCCGCAAAAAGGGCAAGCAGGACGCTCATCCCCCCAGAGCACAAAGGGAAGAGAAGTAAGACAGCTCCGAGGGTACAGGAAAGGCTGGATGAGGGACCATCTTCCGCAGCGGCTCGGGAAAATCCCGCTCCCACCACATCCGCGGTATCTAAGGATGTGAGCTGTGCCGCGGCAGTGAAATCCACTAAGGTGGCAGTCTTTCCGTGTGAATACCCACAGGTGTCACTCTCACCGGAAGATTTGTCGAAATTGGAGGATCTCATCCTGTTTGAAGTCGCCCAGGACTGGAACCACAAGATCAGGTTCGATGCCGTGCACTTCAGGCCAGGGATGCTGATCATTGACTGCGCCGACGAGATAACGACGGAGTGGCTGCAAAACCACGACCCGACTTTAGAGAAAATTCCCTCGACGGAGATCATCCACGTGTTCCTTCCGAGGTCCGCGAGTTGGAAAGTCGAAATGCTTTTGAATCTTATCGAAGCAATGAACGACCTCAGCACCCAGTCGTGCAAAGTAATTTCCGCAAGGAAGGATGGAAATGGACAGCTCATGGTAATAGGAGTGGATGACGAGTCGAAGCAATTCCTCGTCGATAAAGGACTAAAGATCCGTTTCCGGTATGGTTTTGTCCCCGTACACCTGAAGCGCAAGCGATAGAATGCGGACGACGAGCCAGCAACACCGGAAGGCGCACCATCGGAGGCAGCGGCCGAAGATGAGGTAGAGGAGGGCAACTCCACGGAGAAGTCAGAATCTACACCCGCAGACACGGAGTGTAAGGTGGAACGACCGATCTCCCCTCACAACCGAGTTGGAGATTGAAGGAAGCAAAAGGCAGGTAGTGGTAGCCTCAGCCTATTGTGCGGCCGAGAAACCCTCACCACCAGAAGAGCTGGTAGGCCTGGTGGAATTGTGCAACCAACGAGGCATGCAAATCGTTGTGGGATGCGACGCCAACGCCCATAATGAGCTATGGGGCAGCACGGATACTAATTCAAGGGGTAAGTATTTACTTAAATTCCTACTTAGATATAGCTTTACTACTAACAACCAGTAATGCACACCAACCTTTGTTAACAGAGTAAGGGAGGAAGTGTTAGACATTACTTTTAGCAGTCTAGCGCTAGAAAATAAAATTAGTAACTGGCATGTATCTCAAGAACCCTCCATGTCAGATCATATTATAATACGCTTCTCCATAAAGGGGGGAACGACTCCACCACTCAGTGAGAAGAAATCCCAAGAAAACGAATTGGGATTTATACAGAAGTATTCTGTCTTGCATAACACCCAGGGAGGAGCTTAAGTGCTCCTGACATCCCCTCGAGTTAGAACAGAAGGTATTCGAACTAAACGAAAACATTATCCGGGCTTATGAAAATGCCTGCCCACCTGCTAGAGCTAGGCGTGCGAAGCAGAGGAAGAAAGTTAGGAAACTATTTATTAGAGCGAAAAGCACAGACCGGTGGGTGGAATACAAGAGCTTACACTCTTTAGCAAAGAATTAATGAAGGCAAAACGCAGAAACTACAGAACCTTCCGCGAAAGCATATCCTCTACTACCACAGCTGCCCATATTTACAGGGCAGTGGCAGGGGCTCAGGCCGAATCGAATATAGCACTTCGCAGGCCAGATAATTCATACACGGAAAACGAAGAGCAAAGAATTAGGCTCCTATTAGAAACGCACTTACCAGGAGCTAGAGATGATGAGTCCCAGCCCGAGGAAGAGCTTAGGCGAGCAAGCTGGGAAACCCTTATGTTTGCTAAAAATATAGTAACAGTGGAAAAGATTAGCTGGGCATTATCCACCTTTCAACTTTTAAATCTCCTGGAGTAGACGGGATTTTCCACGCTCTACTACAATACCAAATCTGTCAATATTGAATCCCTACATAAGATATTTTTGATTAAATGAATTTACATTTTTCGCTCTTAAGTATTTTGACCTGTAACAGTTTTATCATCTTGATATGCTACAACGTATTGAATTCCTCTTAACATACTTTCCATGGTTTTTTGAAAATAGCTGCTGCTGTTTTGACACCAACCTGCAACCTCCAGCACAACCTGTGGCAACTAACCAAGGGCATCAAAAGACCTATTATGATTAAGGAGCCTGTTAAAGATGCTGCCGGTTTCTGGTGTCGCTCGGTTGCAGAAAGAGGTGCAGCATTCGCCGATCACCTGTACGAAACATTCTCTCCATTTGAAGATGTTTAAAACTTGATGTAGAGGAAACTCTCAACTTCCTTGACATGCCCTGTCAAATGTCAACCCCATCCCTGTAGTTGAGATGAATGAAGTGATCAGCAATATTGGCAATCTCAAATCGTCTAAATCGAATGGATACGACAATATTTATGTTCCTGCCATCAAAGCGTTGCCCCAATTGGGTTGCAGATACTTGTCAACATCATTAGCAAATGCTTCCAGCTTGGTCACATTCCCACCCAGTGGAAATGCGCCGAAACAATACTCATACGCAAACCTGGGAAGCCTGCCGCCAATCTCGCCTCAAATCGTCCAATATGTTTATTGTCAGTACTCTTCAAAGTTGTTGAGAGACTATTCTTGCGAAGAATGCGGCCAATTCTGGAAGAGGCCGGTTCGATCCCCGATCACCAGTTCGGTTTCAGAGAAAGCCATGGCACGCCGGAACAGTGCCACAGGTTAGTCGAGAAGATTATGGAATCATTTGAGGAGAAGAAGTTATGTTCGGCTGTCTTTCTAGATGTAAAGCAAGCCTTCGACAGGGTGTGGCATGCTGGTCTGCTTCACAAACTTAAGACGACCCTACCAGCTCCATACTATAACTTTATTATGTCCTACCTTGAGCGCAGGAGTTTCTTCGTTAGATGTGGGGAAGAAAATTCCAAATAAAAGATATTAGAGCCGGAGTTCCACATGGAAGTGTTCTAGGACCAGTCCTTTACACACTCTATACAGCCGACTTGCCGTAGCTGGTCGCTACGTATGCTGACGACCCGGTTTTCTTGGCTTCCGAAGTTTCCCCACAGGTAGCTTCTGGAATCCTTGAAAGGCAACTCGACATCTTCTCACTTGGCTCAAGAGGTGGAACATTATAGTGAATCTGCGCTACAGCCAAGTATCTGGGCTTGGGTCTTGACAGATGGTTAACTTGGCGTCCTCACCTTCTCACCAAAAAGGCACAGCTGTATGAAAGGTTAAAAAAACACTTATGGCTTATCGGACGAAGGTCACCTCTCAAGCTGAGGAGCAAACTTTTAGTCTATAGAGCTATAATAAAGCCGGTATGGACCTACGGTATCCCAATTTGGCGCTGAGGATTATGTCAAACGCTCACGAGTTCCACACCAACAAAGAGATACACGAGGAACTCGAGGTACCTTGGGTATACCAAGATATAACAAGATTAAGCACCTCTTATATAAATTGGCCCGACATGCATACCAACACCCTCGCCATCAAACTACTCGACAACAGCTCCAGTTTAAGAATGCTCAAAAGGCTTCACTACGCTCTCCCTCATGGGAGACAATAACTCATGTTTACTTTTTCTTTATTTTCTTTTCCCATCCCCATCCCTTTATTCCTTACCCATAATAGCTTCGCTAACGTATTGTCAACTGTTCTTTACTCAAACAACTTGCTGATTGTCTTTTAAAGATAGATTGCAAATAAATTTATTCGCTTTAAAAAAAAAAAAAAAAAAAAAACCTTGTAAGAGTGAAAATCTCATCAATCCTAGGTAATGGATACTAAAAATCATTTAAAAATTTGTTCAATGTGACCTTATAATCAGTTATCTTCCTGATCTAACATTCCTTGATTTATTCAATCATTTAATTTATGATCTAATATTCCGTGATTTATTCAATCATTTAATTTATCTTCTACTTTCTGTCTCCAAGCAATTGGTAAAGACCTGGGATTACAAAATACAGGTGTAGACTCGGGTTTGACTGATAAAGAAATCTCATGATCCATAAAAGTACCTAATTTACCATCAAAAACTTCATAAAATTCACTTTTAATTTCATCACTAAGCAACGAATAATTTTTTAAAATAGTCACAGTATTTACTTGTGTTAACTCATATTTTAATGCTCTAAGAAATGTGCTGCCTAGTAAAGTAGGTGTTTTTGTATTCGAAACTACCACAATAATTTTTTTGTTAAATCTCGATGCGTAGTATGTGCTTCAAACTCACTAAAAAGCGAAATTCGATAACCGCTATAATCATTAATCTTACATTTGTTAAGCTTTTTGTTAACATGCATTTGTCGATATAAATTTGCCGGTATCAATGTACACGGTGCACCTGTGTCGCATGTGGCGTTCAACTTAATACCATCTATTTGAGCATTAAGTGTGTAGATTTCGTTCAAACCATTATCACCACAGACACTAAAAATACAATTTGATACATTTCGATCACAGAGCCGATCAAAAAGTTTATTTGGTAATGCAATAATGAAACGATCCAACAAAAATGTGTCTAAATGTTCGCCATATTTGCACAACAAAGCTAACTGTTTAACTCTTGCAAACCACTCTGCAACAGACTCATCATCTCTCTTATACGCTGAATGAAATTTTTGTCGCTCATGAAAAACGATCGTTGGGGGTGTATGCAGAGTAGATAATATTAAACATAACTCTTAGTAAGTTTTAGAAGACGGGAGAAGTGGGCTGCAAAGGCTGTATTATACACTGTACGGTTCAGCTCCTATTGAATTCAACAGCATTGCTCTTTTTGGATTATCATCTTCGTACTTAACCTCTACAAAATGATTTTCAAGTCTCTCTCTCCATATATACCAAGACACGTGTTGTGGAGTGAACTCAAGTATATTTGCAGTTTGCAGTACCGTAATTGGTATGCTTGCATTTATTTGATTGTTTTCTGGTGGCATATTATATATTATATAAAATGCGCAATTATGTATTGACGTCTGCTTACAATTATTAATTGTATTGTGACACCTTAATTTATTTTATGTATTACATAAAATTTACAATTTCGTTTTTACGTATTTTTGAATTTATATCATCGTCGCCAATGTAATATATTATATTATAATTCAATGTGCTTTTGCACGTCTTTATTTAATGACTTCCAAACTTCAAGTGTGTACATATTTATGTTCATTCACAATAACAATGTCTTACAAAATATCAAACCTGGTGTGCTAGGGTAGTCAAATATTTTGCACTTAAATATTTAATATCAATACCAAACATTTATTTATAGTTTTTTATTATTTTCTTTAACATAAACAAACAAAACTATTTCCTGTTAATTTATGAATATTTGAAATGATAAAGTACACTTTTGACAGATTTATGGAATGCATTTAATTTAACAGCTATCTTTGATACACAATGTAATCGTTTTCTATATTTTTAGCTTAGAGTTTAGCGCTCATGAATTAGTATATAAGACAAAACATATTTTGAATAAATCGTCATTCATGCTTTACAAATTGAACAGGCCGCTTTTTTATTTTCAGAGTCTCTTTTTCTTTCAATTAGTTGCATTCCAAGTTCAAGTACTAGGATGTGCATTCTAAATTGAATTTTAGGAAGTAGTAAACGGAAAAAGCAATTAAATTGCACTCCAAGCTTTAGCGCTTGTGTGCGTACAAACATTTGTTCTGCGCCCTATCTTGTTTATATACATGATTTGGTGACCCCGACGTGATCATGTAGAGGCATATAGACTACAGGATCAAGGATAAGACAAAGGATCCTCCGGATATCATCAGGACCAGGATTTCATCAAGTCAAGATGAAGGGTACACTGATCAAACACCAGTATCAGAATTTCGCAACATTTAAAGAGCTTAGAAGTTGCTATAGTGTTTGACCATATTGTGGGTGTGAATCGGAGCACGTCCGGTCCGGCACAAACAAAACTTCCAACGGGTTAAACACGAATAAGTTACTTGGATCAGCTCCAACTGTAGTATTCAAACATGACGACTACACCGATATGTTGTTCTTGGAACAAACCAAGAATGGAGAAAACCTTCAAAAACTTATAAAAAATTTCAAAAAAGATTCAGCTGATAGGATAACAATTGCCAATTACAACGAGTGGCTGCAGCATCTTAATGAAAGTTGGGTTCAGTTCGAGTCTCCATCACCATCATTACAAATTGGATTATTTCGAAGGACAATGCAGCGAACACAAAACTTAAACCGCATATTAATCGAGATTGAATTGTCTAGACAAGACAATGATTATTATCAAATAAAAATTGAAAACATTAACCAATCATGGAATCAATTGACAATCCTTTACGATGAGACCTGGGACAAACTAAGAATGCCAAATTCAGTGGGATTTAAACAGGACGAATATAACCAGTTGAAGACTTTGTGCAGCAATTGATAAATTTGAAAGGAAAATTAAACAAACTAGGAGGAGTGGTGAGGACTACTTAATCATTTGCCTCAACTAGACAAAGTTCCTTACCACTTCCAAAGGTATTAATCCCGCAGTTTGATGGTGATAATATAAAGTGGCTTCAGTTTTATGAGCTGTTTTCACAAATGGTGATAAGCAGCCATTACCACTACCTCCGAAGATGTGGTATCTAAAAACGAACGTAGCATGAGAAGCGAGCAAGCCAATTAATCATTTTACTCTAACAGAGAGTAATTATGAGGCAGCCTGGAAGATGCTGAAAGACAGATATGATAACAAAAGGATACTGGTTGCCACATTAATCGAAAAGCAAATGAATCAACCATCTGGAACATCAACACCAGCATCAATAAAAAAAATTGCATGATACAACATGAGAATGTCTCTTGGCATTGCAAAATTTTAAGATCAAGGTTGCCACTTGGGATTCAATATAAATGCAATTATTAATTAAAAAATTGGATCGATATAAGATTCGAGCAATCATTAGAAAATCCAAGAGAATTACAAAGGATTGATGATTTGCTATCATTCCTAGAAAAACAATTCCAGTCCATGGAAGCGACTGGTTACAAAGAGAAGGTGTCATCTACACAAGGTACAACTAAGACTGTTTTTTCAGTTGTAGCTTCAAATTTCAATGGCAAGCTTTGCAATAATACAAAGCACTCAAAATACCATTGTAAAAAATTTTTTAAAAATTTCAGCATTTGATCGGCTTAACTGGGTTAAATGGCATAAACTGTGCTTTAACCTTTTAAAGGCGATCACAGCTGTAAAACATGAATTTCAAGATGTTGCATTAAATGCGACAAAAAACACAACACGTTACTGCATCTTGACACGACTATTCACGCAACAAAAATGGAAGGCAAAGTTTTTCCAGCAGCAACATCAGCTGAAACAAACAACACGTCAACACGACGTATGTGCTATTTAACACTGCATGGATTAACAAACTAACAAAATTGTGGAAAATCTATTGAGCGCAAGGCCATTTAAATCTTATCACTGAACGAATCGTCAATCGTCTTGGTGATCCGTTAAAACAAGCATCCATGTGTATCAATGTGGAATTTCAATCAAGAATGCCGGATTTCTCTTCGCTGCTAGAAGCTTTTTGTATTGCATACTATTGTAGCAATGCAAATAGCATGTCAATATGACACTTCAGCTTGGGCAATACCAAAGAATATCCAACTGTCTGATCCTAATTTTAGTGCTCCAGATAAGGTTGACGTATTATTAGGCGCAGAATTTTACCACCAGCTATTGTCTAAAGGCCAATTAAGAATTGGAGTTGGACTACCTATCCATCAAAACACGACGCCTTTTTTTTGAAATGTAGCCGAAAGATAAACCAAGAAACACCACAAGCAAATACATGTGGCGTATGTACTGAGGATAATACTCATGACAAAATTGAAAGATTTTAGAGGATTGACAACTCAAACGAGCCAACAATTCCCACATTTTCAATTGTCGATCAACAAAGTAAAACATTATTCAACCAACCTACTGAAAAGGATGCAGATGGGTGTTTCATTGTAAGGATTCCATTGAGGGTAGGTCTTGAGAATCTGGGTGACTCAAAGCATGTTGCCATAAACAGGCTTATAGTACTCGAAAAACGCCTTGAAAGAACAAGTATCTCAAAGCCGCATATTCAAATTTTATGAAAGAATATGAAACGCTTGGACATTTGGCTAGGAAAGATGCTGAAAACATTGCCATATTTCGTGATACCTCATAATCAAACTCAGAGTAGTGTTCGACGCATCTGAAAAGACTTCAACTAAAAGCACTAAATGTTTCAACGCACACAGGCCCAACAATTCAAAGTGAGCTAAAATCAATTCTGCTAAGGTTTAGAATGCCATGCTTTGTATTCACTACTGATATTAAAAATACAGCCAGAGGACCGACGATTCAAAGTGATTGTTTGGAGAGAAGACCCAAGGTTGCCGTTACAGTTTTTTCAGCTGAATACGGTAACTTACTGGACAAGATCAGCACCATATTTAGCTACAAGATGCCTTCAACAGGTGGCTAAAGAAAGTTGTGAAAATATCCATTAGGTTTGCAGTTTCCAAAGGTTAATTTTCACGTAGATAATGGTATTGGTGGATCGGACAGGTAAAACATATCCTCAGTAAAGCTGAATTAAATCTACGAAAATGGTACGCAAATTATCCAAGGCTATTAGAAAATATACCAACAACAGATCAAGAAATCAGCCTTGACTTTAATAATGCTAACGGTAGTTCCATTAAAACACTTGGATCGACATGGGCACCTGACACTGATGAATTTCGAGTGACTGTACGATTGGAATCTCATAAAAAAATAACAAAACGAACGGTCGGTCCGACCTAACATGATTACTAGATCATCTAGGACTGCTGGGTCCTGTGGAGGCAACGGCAAAAATGTTCATACAAGAGCTTTGGCAAATCAATCTAGACTGAGATGAGTCTCTTCCAGCTGAACTGCATACTCAATGGGCAGAGTTTCTCAATAATCTGATACAATTGGATAACGTAAAAATTGGACGACACATGTCGAATGGTCACAAGGCGACAGCAGTACAGCTACATGCATTTACTGATGCTTCGATCTGAACATCAAGACGGAAAAATAATCGTCAAACTGCTATGTTGCAAATAACGGATTGCTCAACTGAAGCGAAAACGCTGCCACGTTCGGAACGATGTTCATCAGTAATAGAAGCGCAATTAATGAAAAGAGTTTAAGCCGACTTGAATTTAAAAGACGTGTCTACATGGCTATGCACAGACTCTGAAATTGTACTCTCTTGGATAAATGCATCATCAGCATCATTTCAGACGTTTGTTGCAAACAGAATGTTGGCACAAAAGAAAAGGTTCAAGAGGTTAATCACCCAGGAAACTATTAAACTATAATATATGGTTTTATGGACATCTCTTTCTACATGGCAAAGAGTCGTATTGACCCACAAAATTCACAAAGGATCTGATGATAATAAATGATTTGGAACGAAAAAGAAAGACTCCATTAATAGTTGCAGCTTCAACGTGGAATGACAAAACAATATATGATATCAATCATGGTAATACATTAAAAAGGCTTTAACAAATTATTGCATACATCTTGCGATTCAGTCAAAACGCTAAAATACCACAAGAATGTCGGTCCAAACAGATGATATTGTCTTTAGATGGAATGGAATCAGCTCTATTCGTCTTTTCTAATTAAATGCATACAACGTGAAGACTTTAGTCAAGAGCTAAAACAATTGAACAACTCTAGCTTAATTAACAGTTTATCACCCTTTATCGATGAAATTGGCATAATCCGAATTGGAGGTCGTTTAGAAGCAGCGCAGATACCATATGACTCCAAGCATCCAATGATCCATACAATGATCCGTTGGTTAAATTATTGTTTATTATGGTGCACAATGAAAATAAGCACTGTACAAATCAAAAATTATTGTACATAGTTAGACAGCCATTCTGGCCGATCAAGGGAAAGACTATGGCGCGTTCAACAGCACATCAATGTTTCCAATGTACCAAGGCGAACCCACAAATGTGTCAACAGAAGAAGGGAAATCTTCCAATGAACCGAATTACTCCCGCAAACCTTTTAACAACACTGGGGTTGACTATTGTGGACTTTTGTGGATACACTATAAGATTAGAGGCAAAAAACCAACAGAGGCGTGCATTGTTTTTTTTTTGTTTTGCAACCAAAGCAGTGCATATGGAGCTGGTAACCCATTTCGCTACAAAAACTATTAATGGTGCTCAAAAAAGGTTTATTAGCCGCCGTAGACATTTTGAAAATAAACCAACAAACGAAACATATTTCGTGGGTGCCAAAAATCAATTGACAGAATTAAATGAAAGAATATTTTCATCCAAACGACAATAAAAGATAATATCCACATGTTGTACAAAAAGGCATACAATTTCATTGTATCCCGCCCAGGGCTCCGCATTTCGGAGGGCTATGGGAAGCAGCATTAAAATCAGCTCAACATTTGATGGTAAGAAGAAGATAGTATTCATTGACTTATGAGGAAATTGAAACGGTTTTTATTGAAATATAAGCGATACTAAACTCATGACCATTAACAGAAATGTCTAGTGATCCGAACGGTTTAATAGCATTAACTCCAGCACACTTCTTGGTAGGCGGATCTCTCACCGCCCCAGAAGATCGTCAAAAATCTACAGAAAAACTTTCCTTGTCGACATACTGGAAGCTAGTGACTCATGTAAAAAAATGAATTTAGGAAACGAAAGTCTGAAGAATATTTGAACAAGCTCCAGCAACGCCACAACAAAAAAAAAAAAACATTTGTCAATTTAAAATCGAATGATATGGCTATTGTTAAGGACGAGAGTTTACCAATCAACCAGTGGCCGTTAGGACGTGCTACGCACGGTGCGAGTTGCAGAAGTAAAAACTGATAAGGTAATTTTAAACGTTCGATTGTGAAACAACAAAATCAGCCGGAATCAGGACCAACAGAGCTTGATGATTCCATCTATGAAAAACCGTCAAAAAGACAAAAAGTTATATTTAGAACTTCGTTATCGACAACCATGTTCTTCTCCCTATCCTGTTTGTATACAGGGGCTATATCTAAATATGGGCGTTATATATTGGGAAGAGGCCGGTTCGAAACCCGATCACCAGTTCGGTTTCAGAGAAAGCCATGGCACGCCGGAACAGTGCCACAGGTTAGTCGAGAAGATTATGGAATCATTTGAGGAGAAGAAGTTATGTTCGGCTGTCTTTCTAGATGTAAAGCAAGCCTTCGATAGGGTGTGGCATGCTGGTCTGCTTCACAAACTTAAGACGACCCTACCAGCTCCATACTATAACTTTATTATGTCCTACCTTGAGCGCAGGAGTTTCTTCGTTAGATGTGGGGAAGAAAATTCCAAATAAAAGATATTAGAGCCGGAGTTCCACAGGGAAGTGTTCTAGGACCAGTCCTTTACACACTCTATACAGCCGACTTGCCGTAGCTGGTCGCTACGTATGCTGACGACCCGGTTTTCTTGGCTTCCGAAGTTTCCCCACAGGTAGCTTCTGGAATCCTTGAAAGGCAACTCGACATCTTCTCTACTTGGCTCAAGAGGTGGAACATTATAGTGAATCTGCGCTACAGCCAAGTATCTGGGCTTGGGTCTTGACAGATGGTTAACTTGGCGTCCTCACCTTCTCACCAAAAAGGCACAGCTGTATGAAAGGTTAAAAAAACACTTATGGCTTATCGGACGAAGGTCACCTCTCAAGCTGAGGAGCAAACTTTTTAGTCTATAGAGCTATAATAAAGCCGGTATGGACCTACGGTATCCCAATTTGGCGCTGAGGATTATGTCAAACGCTCACGTGTTCCACACCAACAAAGAGATACACGAGGAACTCGAGGTACCTTGGGTATACCAAGATATAACAAGATTAAGCACCTCTTATATAAATTGGCCCGACATGCATACCAACACCCTCGCCATCAAACTACTCGACAACAGCTCCAGTTTAAGAATGCTCAAAAGGCTTCACCCACTCGATCTCCCTCATGGGAGACAATAACTCATGTTTACTTTTTCTTTATTTTCTTTTCCCATCCCCATCCCTTTATTCCTTACCCATAATAGCTTCGCTAACGTATTGTCAACTGTTCTTTACTCAAACAACTTGCTGATTGTCTTTTAAAGATAGATTGCAAATAAATTTATTCGCTTTTAAAAAAAAAAAAAAAAAAAAAAAAACCTTGTAAGAGTGAAAATCTCATCAATCCTAGGTAATGGATACTAAAAATCATTTAAAAATTTGTTCAATGTGACCTTATAATCAGTTATCTTCCTGATCTAACATTCCTTGATTTATTCAATCATTTAATTTATGATCTAATATTCCGTGATTTATTCAATCATTTAATTTATCTTCTACTTTCTGTCTCCAAGCAATTGGTAAAGACCTGGGATTACAAAATACAGGTGTAGACTCGGGTTTGACTGATAAAGAAATCTCATGATCCATAAAAGTACCTAATTTACCATCAAAAACTTCATAAAATTCACTTTTAATTTCATCACTAAGCAACGAATAATTTTTTAAAATAGTCACAGTATTTACTTGTGTTAACTCATATTTTAATGCTCTAAGAAATGTGCTGCCTAGTAAAGTAGGTGTTTTTGTATTCGAAACTACCACAATAATTTTTTTTGTTAAATCTCGATGCGTAGTATGTGCTTCAAACTCACTAAAAAGCGAAATTCGATAACCGCTATAATCATTAATCTTACATTTGTTAAGCTTTTTGTTAACATGCATTTGTCGATATAAATTTGCCGGTATCAATGTACACGGTGCACCTGTGTCGCATGTGGCGTTCAACTTAATACCATCTATTTGAGCATTAAGTGTGTAGATTTCGTTCAAACCATTATCACCACAGACACTAAAAATACAATTTGATACATTTCGATCACAGAGCCGATCAAAAGTTTATTTGGTAATGCAATAATGAAACGATCCAACAAAAAGGGTTTAAAAGGTTAGCCATATTTGCACAACAAAGCTAACTGTTTAACTCTTGCAAACCACTCTGCAACAGACTCATCATCTCTCTTATACGCTGAATGAAATTTTTGTCGCTCATGAAAAACGATCGTTGGGGGTGTATGCAGAGTAGATAATATTAAACATAACTCTTAGTAAGTTTTAGAAGACGGGAGAAGTGGGCTGCAAAGGCTGTATTATACACTGTACGGTTCAGCTCCTATTGAATTCAACAGCATTGCTCTTTTTGGATTATCATCTTCGTACTTAACCTCTACAAAATGATTTTCAAGTCTCTCTCTCCATATATACCAAGACACGTGTTGTGGAGTGAACTCAAGTATATTTGCAGTTTGCAGTACCGTAATTGGTATGCTTGCATTTATTTGATTGTTTTCTGGTGGCATATTATATATTATATAAAATGCGCAATTATGTATTGACGTCTGCTTACAATTATTAATTGTATTGTGACACCTTAATTTATTTTATGTATTACATAAAATTTACAATTTCGTTTTACGTATTTTTTGAATTTATATCATCGTCGCCAATGTAATATATTATATTATAATTCAATGTGCTTTTGCACGTCTTTATTTAATGACTTCCAAACTTCAAGTGTGTACATATTTATGTTCATTCACAATAACAATGTCTTACAAAATATCAAACCTGGTGTGCTAGGGTAGTCAAATATTTCTGCACTTAAATATTTAATATCAATACCAACATTTATTTATAGTTTTTATTATTTTCTTTAACATAAACAAACAAAACTATTTCCTGTTAATTTATGAATATTTGAAATGATAAAGTACACTTTTGACAGATTTATGGAATGCATTTAATTTAACAGCTATCTTTGATACACAATGTAATCGTTTTCTATATTTTTAGCTTAGAGTTTAGCGCTCATGAATTAGTATATAAGACAAAACATATTTTGAATAAATCGTCATTCATGCTTTACAAATTGAACAGGCCGCTTTTTTAGTTTTCAGAGTCTCTTTTTCTTTCAATTAGTTGCATTCCAAGTTCAAGTACTAGGATGTGCATTCTAAATTGAATTTTAGGAAGTAGTAAACGAAAAAGCAATTAAATTGCACTCAAGCTTTAAGCGCTTGTGTGCGTACAAACATTGTTCTGCGCCCTATCTTGTTTATATACATGATTGGTGACCCCGACGTGATCATGTAGAGGCATATAGACTACAGGATCAAGGATAAGACAAAGGATCCTCCGGATATCATCAGGACCAGGATTTCATCAAGTCAAGATGAAGGGTACACTGATCAAACACCAGTATCAGAATTTCGCAACATTTAAAGAGCTTAGAGTTGCTATAGTGTTTGACCATATTGTGGGTGTGAATCGGAGCACGTCCGGTCCGGCACAAACAAAACTTCCAACGGGTTAAACACGAATAAGTTACTTGGATCAGCTCCAACTGTAGTATTCAAACATGACGACTACACCGATATGTTGTTCTTGGAACAAACCAAGAATGGAGAAAACCTTCAAAACTTATAAAAATTTCAAAAAGATTCAGCTGATAGGATAACAATTGCCAATTACAACGAGTGGCTGCAGCATCTTAATGAAAGTTGGGTTCAGTTCGAGTCTCCATCACCATCATTACAAATTGGATTATTTCGAAGGACAATGCAGCGAACACAAAACTTAAACCGCATATTAATCGAGATTGAATTGTCTAGACAAGACAATGATTATTATCAAATAAAAATTGAAAACATTAACCAATCATGGAATCAATTGACAATCCTTTACGATGAGACCTGGGACAAACTAAGAATGCCAAATTCAGTGGGATTTAAACAGGACGAATATAACCAGTTGAAGACTTTGTGCAGCAATTGATAAATTTGAAAGGAAAATTAAACAAACTAGGAGGAGTGGTGAGGACTACTTAATCATTTGCCTCCAACTAGACAAAGTTCCTTACCACTTCCAAAGGTATTAATCCCGCAGTTTGATGGTGATAATATAAAGTGGCTTCAGTTTTATGAGCTGTTTTCACAAATGGTGATAGCAGCCATTACCACTACCTCCGAAGATGTGGTATCTAAAAACGAACGTAGCATGAGAAGCGAGCAAGCCAATTAATCATTTTACTCTAACAGAGAGTAATTATGGAGGCAGCCTGGAAGATGCTGAAAGACAGATATGATAACAAAAGGATACTGGTTGCCACATTAATCGAAAAGCAAATGAATCAACCATCTGGAACATCAACACCAGCATCAATAAAAAAAATTGCATGATACAACATGAGAATGTCTCTTGGCATTGCAAAATTTTAAGATCAAGGTTGCCACTTGGGATTCAATATAAATGCAATTATTAATTAAAAAATTGGATCGATATAAGATTCGAGCAATCATTAGAAAATCCAAGAGAATTACAAAGATGATGATTTGCTATCATTCCTAGAAAAACAATTCCAGTCCATGGAAGCGACTGGTTACAAAGAAGGTGTCATCTACACAAGGTACAACTAAGACTGTTTTTCAGTTGGGACTTCAATGGCAAGCTTTGCAATAATACAAAGCACTCAAAATACCATTGTAAAAATTTTTTAAAAATTTCAGCATTTGATCGGCTTAACTGGGTTAAATGGCATAAACTGTGCTTTAACCTTTTTAAAGGCGATCACAGCTGTAAAACATGAATTTCAAGATATAGCAAGCGACAAAAAACACAACACGTTACTGCATCTTGACACGACTATTCACGCAAAAAATGGAAGGCAAAGTTTTCCAGCAGCAACATCAGCTGAAACAAACAACACGTCAACACGACGTATGCAATGCTATTTAACACTGCATGGATTAACAAACTAACAAAATTGTGGAAAATCTATTGAGCGCAAGGGCCATTTAATCTTATCACTGTAACTTATCACGAGAGATCGTCAATCGTCTTGGTGATCCGTTAAAACAAAAAAAGCATCCATGTGTATCAATGTGGAATTTCAATCAAGAATGCCGGATTTCTCTTCGCTGCTAGAAGCTTTTGTATTGCATACTATTGTAGCAATGCAAATAGCATGTCAATATGACACTTCAGCTTGGGCAATACCAAAGAATATCCAACTGTCTGATCCTAATTTTAGTGCTCCAAGATAAGGTTGACGTATTATTAGGCGCAGAATTTACCACCAGCTATTGTCTAAAGGCCAATTAAGAATTGGAGTTGGACTACCTATCCATCAAAAAACACGACGCCTTTTTTTTTGAAATGTAGCCGAAAGATAAACCAAGAAACACCACAAGCAAATACATGTGGCGTATGTACTGAGGATAATACTCATGACAAAATTGAAAGATTTTAGAGGATTGACAACTCAAACGAGCCAACAATTCCCACGGTTGCAATTGTCGATCAACAAAGTAAGACATTATTCAACCAACCTACTGAAAAGGATGCAGATGGGTGTTTCATTGTAAGGATTCCATTGAGGGTAGGTCTTGAGAATCTGGGTGACTCAAAGCATGTTGCCATAAACAGGCTTATAGTACTCGAAAAACGCCTTGAAAGAACAAGTATCTCAAAGCCGCATATTCAAATTTTATGAAAGAATATGAAACGCTTGGACATTTGGCTAGGAAAGATGCTGAAAACATTGCCATATTTCGTGATACCTCATAATCAAACTCAGAGTAGTGTTCGACGCATCTGAAAAGACTTCAACTAAAAAGCACTAAATGTTTCAACGCACACGGCCCAACAATTCAAAGTGAGCTAAAATCAATTCTGCTAAGGTTTAGAATGCCATGCTTTGTATTCACTACTGATATTAAAAATACAGCCAGAGGACCGACGATTCAAAGTGATTGTTTGGAGAGAAGACCCAAGGTTGCCGTTACAGTTTTTCAGCTGAATACGGTAGCTTACTGGACCAGATCAGCACCATGTTTAGCTACAAGATGCCTTCAACAGGTGGCTAAAGAAAGTTGTGAAAATATCCATTAGGTTTGCAGTTTCCAAAAGTTAATTTTCACGTAGATAATGGTATTGGTGGATCGGACAGGTAAAACATATCCTCAGTAAAGCTGAATTAAATCTACGAAAATGGTACGCAAGTTATCCAAGGCTATTAGAAAATATACCAACAACAGATCAAGAAATCAGCTTGACTTTAATAATGCTAACGGTAGTTCCATTAAAACACTTGGATCGACATGGGCACCTGACACTGATGAATTTCGGTGACTGTACGATTGGAATCTCATAAAAAAAAAACAAAACGAACGGTCGGTCCGACCTAACATGATTACTAGATCATCTAGGACTGCTGGGTCCTGTGGAGGCAACGGCAAAAATGTTCATACAGAGCTTTGGCAAATCAATCTAGACTGAGATGAGTCTCTTCCAGCTGAACTGCATACTCAATGGGCAGAGTTTCTCAATAATCTGATACAATTGGGTAACGTAAAAAATTGGACGACACATGTCGAATGGTCACAAGGCGACAGCAGTACGGCTCCACATGCATTTACTGATGCTTCGATCTGAACATCAAGACGGAAAAATAATCGTCAAACTGCTATGTTGCAAATAACGGATTGCTCAACTGAAGCGAAAACGCTGCCACGTTCGGAACGATGTTCATCAGTAATAGAAGCGCAATTAATGAAAAGAGTTTAAGCCGACTTGAATTTAAAAGACGTGTCTACATGGCTATGCACAGACTCTGAAATTGTACTCTCTTGGATAAATGCATCATCAGCATCATTTCAGACGTTTGTTGCAAACAGAATGTTGGCACAAAGAAAAGGTTCAAGAGGTTAATCACCCAGGAAACTATTAAACTATAATATATGGTTTTATGGACATCTCTTTCTACATGGCAAAGAGTCGTATTGACCCACAAAATTCACAAAGGATCTGATGATAATAAATGATTTGGAACGAAAAAGAAAGACTCCATTAATAGTTGCAGCTTCAACGTGGAATGACAAAACAATATATGATATCAATCATGGTAATACATTAAAAGGCTTTAACAAATTATTGCATACATCTTGCGATTCAGTCAAAACGCTAAAATACCACAAGAATGTCGGTCCCAAACAGATGATATTGTCTTTAGATGGAATGGAATCAGCTCTATTCGTCTTTTCTAATTAAATGCATACAACGTGAAGACTTTAGTCAAGAGCTAAAACAATTGAACAACTCTAGCTTAATTAACAGTTTATCACCCTTTATCGATGAAATTGGCATAATCCGAATTGGAGGTCGTTTAGAAGCACCCCAGATACCATATGACTCCAAGCATCCAATGATCCATGCAATGAATCCGTTGGTTAAATTATTGTTTATTATGGTGCACAATGAAAATAAGCACTGTACAAATCAAAATTATTGTACATAGTTGGACAGCCATTCTGGCCGATCAAGGGAAAGACTATGGCGCGTTCAACAGCACATCAATGTTTCCAATGTACCAAGGCGAACCCCACAAATGTGTCAACAGAAGAAGGGAAATCTTCCAATGAACCGGAATTACTCCCGCAAACCTTTTAACAACACTGGGGTTGACTATTGTGGACTTTTTGGATACACTATAAGATTAGAGGCAAAAAACCAACAGAGGCGTGCATTGTTTTTTTTTTTTGTTTTGCAACCAAAGCAGTGCATATGGAGCTGGTAACCCATTTCGCTACAAAAACTATTAATGGTGCTCAAAAAAGGTTTATTAGCCGCCGTAGACATTTTGAAAATAAACCAACAAACGAAACATATTTCGTGGGTGCCAAAAATCAATTGACAGAATTAAATGAAAGAATATTTTCATCCAAACGACAATAAAAGATAATATCCACATGTTGTACAAAAAGGCATACAATTTCATTGTATCCCGCCCAGGGCTCCGCATTTCGGAGGGCTATGGGGAGCAGCATTAAAAATCAGCTCAACATTTGATGGTAAGAAGAAGATAGTATTCATTGACTTATGAGGAAATTGAAACGGTTTTTATTGAAATATAAGCGATACTAAACTCATGACCATTAACAGAAATGTCTAGTGATCCGAACGGTTTAATAGCATTAACTCCAGCACACTCCTGGTAGGCGGATCTCTCACCGCCCCAGAAGATCGTCAAAAATCTACAGAAAAACTTTCCTTGTCGACATACTGGAAGCTAGTGACTCATGTAAAAAATGAATTTAGGAAACGAAAGTCTGAAGAATATTTGAACAAGCTCCAGCAACGCCACAACAAAAAAAAACATTTGTCAATTTAAAATCGAATGATATGGCTATTGTTAAGGATGAGAGTTTACCAATCAACCAGTGGCCGTTAGGACGTGCTACGCACGGTGCGAGTTGCAGAAGTAAAAACTGATAAGGTAATTTTTAAACGTTCGATTGTGAAACAACAAAATCAGCCGGAATCAGGACCAACAGAGCTTGATGATTCCATCTATGAAAAACCGTCAAAAAGACAAAAAGTTATATTTAGAACTTCGTTATCGACAACCATGTTCTTCTCCCTATCCTGTTTGTATACAGGGGCTATATCTAAATATGGGCGTTATATATTGGGAAGAGGCCGGTTCGAAACCCGATCACCAGTTCGGTTTCAGAGAAAGCCATGGCACGCCGGAACAGTGCCACAGGTTAGTCGAGAAGATTCTGGAATCATTTGAGAGGAGAAGAAGTTATGTTCGGCTGTCTTTCAAGCAAGCCTTCGATAGGGTGTGGCATGCTAGTCTGCTTCACAAACTTAAGACGATCTTACCAGCTCCATTCTATACCTTTATTAGGTCCTACCTTGAGCGCAGGAGTTTCTTCGTTAGATGTGGGAAAGAAAGTTCCCTAATAAAAGATATTCGAGCCGGAGTTCCACAGGGAAGTGTTCTAGGACCAGTCCTTTTACACTCTCTATACAGCCGACTTGCCGATTATAGAGGAAGACAAATTGCTGGTCGCTACGTATGCTGACGACACGGTTTTCTAGGTATCCGACGTTTCCCCACAGGTTGCTTCTGGAATCCTTCAAAGGCAACTTGACATCTTCTATACTTGGCTCAAGAGGTGGAACATTGTAGTGAACCCTGAGAAGTCCACTCAAATGACTTTTTCTTTAAGAAGGGGTGACTGTCCCCAAGTTCATCTCGACGGAGCCACAATCCCATGCAGCGCTACAGCCAAGTATCAGGGCTTGGGTCTTGACAGATGGTTAACTTGGCGTCCTCACCTTCTCACCAAAAAGGACAGCTCAATGAAAGGTTAAAAAACATTTATGGCTTATCGGACGAAGGTCACCTCTCAAGCTGAGGAGCAACCTTTTTAGTCTATAGAGCTATAATGAAGCCGATATGGACCTACGGTATCCTAATGTGGGGTACTGCCAGCAGGAGTAACTGTTCTATTATTCAAATATTTCAAAACAAGGCGCTGAGGATTAAGCACCTCTAATATAAATTGGCCCGACATGCATACCAACACCCTCGCCATCAACCTACTCGACAACAGCTCCAGTATAAGAAGGCTCAAAAGGCTTCACCCGCTCGATCTCCCTCATGGGAGGCTTTCTATTGATTTCTGCCAGAGATAATTTTAACTACTGCAAATTTAGAAAACTTATCTATGGCTGCTAGAATTCTCTGATTATCTGTTGTAAATGTCAATATGAATTATTTGTAAATTCAATAGTATATTCGGATGAATTTCATATTTATTTTTCTTGCATATCTTGCAGTTTCTTACAAATTGTTTAATTTTAATTGCCTTCCCAGAGAAGTAACTGACAATGAGTTCAAAAATTTTGTTTATTTCTCGTTCGTTCCTACCAGCGACTGGCTGAATCCTACATTAAAGTTAGAAAAGTGCAGAGGTTAAATTTTTTTTCAATTTTAAGCATAATAGTTTCCGGAGTTCTAGTGCAGTTAACAACTGATGGGCTTAAATATTGTTTGAGCAATTGTAATTGAACTCGTAATGTGGTGTTTGGTTTACTTGTAAAAAATTAAGTTTTTTGGAGAGGTATTACTATTATGGACTGTTGCTGAGAGTCAATCGGCTACGATGTTTGAATTTCCCGGCTTATAGAATAATTCGTGGTTGTACTCCTCCAACTGTGCCTTCCATCGCTTCATTTTAGCATTAGTATTTTTAGTATGCATTTAAAATTTTTCTACATTTTTGTTCTTCTTCAGGTGCTAGGTGATTAAGGCGTAATTGTATGAGACAAAACTGCTTCAATTTCGAGTTGATTAAGTGGATAGCAGTTTTTATTTATAAGAGTAATGTAAGAATCTTCCGTATAGATTGCTGCATTTAAGGATTTCAGGTTGTCATTTCCGATTATTCCATCGAAAGTTTCTAAAGCCGGTAATATGTAATACTTTTGTTTTCCTATATGTTAATTAAAAATTTGGATCAAAGTATGATGTGTAATTAGAACATTTCCTCTTATCGAATAAGCTGTAAAAGGTTTTTTGTTTACATTTGGTTCTTTTGTATCTAACAAGAAATTCGAATTGAGGCCATTTTTCATGGTAAACGAAAAATACGGTAGAGAGGAAGAATTTATCCTAAAAAATAATATTGTCAATAGGATTCAGTAATTCGAAGAAAGGTTTTTCTATAGTGTCGCCTCCACACTCTTCTTCGATTTCTTCATAATTTGAAATTGAACTTGTTGAATCATTATTGAACGTTTATGTCATATATACTCTTCGACACTTATTTGGTGGTTAAGTTTGTTGCGAATGACGCCTTTTGTCTTGATTATTGCTTACTGTAAGCCCTCGTGGTGGGTTGGAATATTGTTTTTAGAATGGTGGGTGATAGATTTGTGTTTTCTGTAATAGAACACTGTTTTGGAAAGGTGTTCTTTCGGAATTTTGTTGCTGATTATACGTTGCTGCTTGTCTGTGTTGACCGAAATTTGGTTTGACGAAGTAACGTTGTGAAGAATTTGCTCACTCTGGGTAGAATGTACGATTATTATAGAATGGTATTTGCTGCTGTGGTTTTATTAAATATTTGTGAAGCCAAGGTAATTGATTTCGAAGCATATTGTGTGCATAATTTGCTCTGTAATTCATATTTCCCAATTTGACGCGTATATGAACGGCCGTGGTAAACTTGTCGGTTCTCTTACGCTTAAGAGACTAGGCAAGTCACCGTTTAATCCTCTAATAAACGTGTCTAAGGCTTTGACTCGATAAGTATTTGACTCAGCATTTAAAGCTTTTTGTCCAAGTTCAAGGCAGTCAATCTTGTCAAAAATTAATGAGAGGTAATGGTATACCTTTTGGTAGAATACTTCAACACTATCGTTTTTCTGAGCAAGCGTCGACATTTGATATTCAAGAGTGGTGGCATCTCTCTAATCAGAAAAATGTAGCATAAGGCACTTTTTTATTTTACCCCAATCCAATGGCGTACGATAAGCTTCTAATGCTGCATCGTCCTCACCGATAATTTTGTGTCTGATTGTATTCAAAATATCATAATATTTCGGCGTGTTCTCATTTTGTCCATACATTAAAAACACCCTTTCCACTGCTTTCCTCCAAGAACTAAATTCTCCTGCTTTCCCAAAAATTCCCAGAGACATTTTTCGACGTCTGGGATTCTCTCTGATTCAGCTGTGTTCCACCTAAAATTTCCTTGAATGCCCTCATCCTCCTTATGTTTTGGGTTAAAAGAAAATTCATGTTTGAACTGTCAAGCGACACAGACGTGTTTTTCAATCGCTTCGTGCTTTCGCTAATCAGTAAATAAACTTACAAAAATAAATTACTTAAAAGTTAAAGTGCATAATTAAAAACATTGCCTTTTACTGCAAAACTAAAACAAAACAAAAAAATATAATAAAAACAAAAACAATTAATAAAAAATGATGAGCGAAGCTCATCAACAAAACCAAAAAAATCAGTGGCTGCGAGAAATGCATATTTTTCGTTTGTATCGCCATGCAACAACAAAAACCATTCATCAAACTCCAACTTGTCTGTTACACCAGAGCCGTCAGCTAATTCTTCTTCATCTTTACGTCAAAGTAACATCTCATGGAGTGCTCAATGCATCACGCCGACTACTCCACTGCCTCCTATCGAACCAATAATAGCTTCTACAACAACAATTACAACACAAAGTGGATATACAACATCGACAGCTTCTGCGCCAATAACAACAACAGTATTTTCATCAACTGCCTCGATCACGTCATCTTCATCCTCATTGGTCACGCCAATTCAAAAATCACCTCATATTAATGTACAGTACGTCAACAACAATAACAACAACAACGATGTACCTTCGACTTCTTCAATTGTTTTACCAGAAAACGTTACTTCTCCAAAAACAAACAATGGAAAGCACACACACACAAATCAGCCGTTAAAGTTGAAAAGGAATAGAGAAACACATTCTCCAAGTAAGCAAACACAACAAAAGCAAAACAATAACAAAAAACCAAAGAACAAAACACAAACAACATTACAAAATTATTGGCTCAGCGAACCAAACACAACAAATCGATTCGAACTGTTAGCAGATGACAAGTGTGACGAACAAAACTCTATGCAACCTTCAGCTCAATTATTGCCAAAAGTGAATAAACCACCTCCAATTTATATTCAGGGTGTCGGCCAAGATTAAAGTTTTATATGATGCCCTTAAAGAAGTGGCTCAAAAAAAAACTTTGAATTAAAAGCGTTAGCTTCGGTGGAACAACGAAGTAAGAGTGCAGGCCACAGACTCTACTTTTTTATAAAAATATTATAAATATGTGTGAAACATTGAAACAAATACGTATACATACAAATGCTAAGGAAAATAATCAATTTAAAGTTTGTATGGTCTCCTATCAGCTATAAAATGGGCGTGGGCACCGTGGACATTTTATAATATTTAACGATCATAAAAAGTGCCTTTTTTACCCAAATCTTCAACTGAATAATTTTCATAAAGTAATACCAATTTTAATCACACTAACAAAAAGTCAATTTAAAATGAACGGTAATTTTGTATGGGGGCTTTCATCTAAAAATGAGAAATGGCAATTTTGCAGATATCTTGACTGTCCCCTAAGAAGTGTTTTTACCCCAAATTTGCCAAGTAGAATAATTTCAAAAAACAACTACCTATATTTACCATACAAAACTTTTCAGAAAATGGACGGTAACTTTTTAAACCTGGGGCCTATATCTACAAAACCTACCACGACCAAATTGCTATATAAGAGCTTAGATTTGATAATATGACATTGGTAAATTTTTTTCCACACTTAACATCGAGTGACTTCATTCATAAATAACAACTTATTAATTCATACGCAAAAAATTAGAAAAAAACGGTAAGTTTGAAAAAAAAGGCTATACCTTAAAATGGGCGTGGCCATTTTAATTTTTAACTTACTTGAACTGGGCTAAATTTACGATGACTTGGTAAATTAAAGCAGTTTATAGTTCCCGAGCTTTCCAAGAAGTTCACTTAGCTAATTGAAATACCAAATCAGCGAAATGAATCGCATATAAAAAATACAGGACAGACGGACGTTACAAACAGACGGACATGGCTAGATCGACTAGTCTCGTCGTGCGGATCAAGAAAAGATATACTTTATAGGGTCAACAATCTCTTAAATTCGTTACAAATTTTTCTCACGAGCTGAAAAATAATATAATTACTCCAACTAAAGATGTGTGAAAATTATTTAATTTAAAAGCTAACAACGAAGTAAGAGTGCAGGCCATCGAGATTCTACTTTTTATAAAAATATTATAGATATGTTGAAACAGAAAGAAACCAAATACTATACGTATAAAGCTAAGGAAGATAGAAACTTCAAAGTCATTTTACGAAATATGCATCTTTCAGCTGATATTGAAGAAATTAAAGCTGAACTTCAAGAGCTAGGTCACAATGTTAAACATATTTATAATATTCAACAACGAACCACAAAAGTGCCTCTTCCATTATTTTTAATTGAACTTCAAAGCGAAGAAAACAATAAAGATGTATATAAAATTTCACATCTTCTACAGACAAAAATTTCATTCGAGGCACCCCATATTAAACGCACACTATCCCAATGTGCAAATTGTCAGAAGTATGGGCATACCAAAAATTATTGTACTAGAGATCCAGTCTGTGTCAAATGCGCTGGTTCCCATACAACAGTAAACTGCACTCTAAATTTCGACAAAGGTCAGACCAAATGTGCTCTATGCAGTGGTAACCACACTGCTAACTATAAAGGCTGCGAAGTCTATAAAGCACTAAAAGTTAAACGCTTTCCCCAGCTTAGAGAAAAAATAGTACCAAATAAATATGTAGATGCGCGGGTCTCTCCCCCTCCAAGTTCTAGTATTAGAGTGACACCCTCCATAAGTTTTGCTCAAATAGCTAGTGGCAATAAGTCTAATACACCATATCCAATTAAACAAACCATCCCTTCCCAACTTATTCAACCCGAAACACAACCCACTTTTCCATCTTTAAATCACTTACCACCTAACATAGATTCCACTAACAACTCCTTACCATCCAACCCAAATTCAACTGAACTTAATGACATGCAAGAGCTAAAACTTATGATGAAGCAATTGATGCAACAAATGTCAGCTATACTCAATATAGTGACACTTTTAGTATCCAAGACAAATTCGTAGATATGTGCTCAGATACACTACGAATTATATTCTGGAATGCTAACGGGCTGAGGCAACATATACTAGAACTAAAGCACTTCCTTTATGAAAATAATATTGATCTGGCACTTATTTCAGAAACACATTTTACATCTAAACATTTTCTGAAGATAACAGGCTATACTTTATATAATACAAATCACCCAGACGGCACAGGGCATGGGGGTTCAGCTATTATAATTAAAAATAAAATTAAAAACTATGAAGTTGAACATTTTAGCCAAGATTATATTCAAGCGACTATTATTCATGTGCAAGATAGAAATGGGCCCCTAACAATTTCAGCATTGTACAGTCCGCCTCGACACAATGTCTCATCAGCTCAATATAACACATACTTTAAATCTTTAGGGCCAAGATTTATTGCTGCTGGTGATTTTAATGCAAAACACATAGCCTGGGGCTCAAGACTTACCAACAAAAAAGGTAAAATTCTTCTAGAAACAATTTATACCAATAATGCCAAATATATTTCAACAGGCGAGCCTACCTACTGGCCAACAGACCCGCGCAAAGTGCCAGA
Organism: Leucophenga varia; assembly: GCA_018903435.1. NCBI lineage: Eukaryota > Metazoa > Arthropoda > Insecta > Diptera > Drosophilidae > Leucophenga > Leucophenga varia. The sequence goes on along the minus strand of JAEIFJ010000301.1, from coordinate 17,662 downwards.
TCTTATTGATTTCTGTGTTATTAAAAATGTAAATATTAATAACTTTTCGATAAAGTCGCGCTTTGAGTTATCTTCAGATCACTCACCAGTTCAACTCGATTACATCGAAACGCTTGCCACATACAAGCCGACGCCCAGCCTCTATAACCCAAAAACAGATTGGCAAGCGTACAAAGAACTCCTTAACATATACTTACGTTTGGACATTGCACTAAAATCTCCAAATGACATAGAGAGCTCCGTAATTTATTTTAATGATGCCGTAGCTGAAGCGGCAATTAACTCTACTCCGCATTTAATTCAAAGGGATACTAAAAAATTATTTACACCTGCTTCAATTCGAAACCAAATAGAGAATAAAAGAAGACTTAGGAAAATCTGGCAAACTACTAGAAGTCCCGAAGATAAAAAGAGACTTAATCGGGCAATAAGGGATCTAAAATTAAAGCTCAATCAGAATAAAAATAAAAATATAGAAAATTATCTGACTAATTTAAGCCCAACCAGAGACACAAACTTTTCCCTATGGAAAGCCACTAAAAAACTCAGAAAATCGACAACCTTTACCGCACCATTAAGGAAACCAGATGGTACTTGGGCTAAAACAGAACGCGATAAATCGACCCTACTAGCTGACTTTTATGAAAATGCCTTCACAAATGACACACAAACCTGTTATAATAATTCAGAAACCTCTAGCAACTCACAAAATATCAAAATTAGATATGTAAGTACTAAGGAAGTTAAAAATATGATCGACAATATTAAGGCTAACAAGTCACCTGGCTATGACATGATAACTGGAAAGTTGCTTAAAGAACTTCCTATAAATGCTATTTATTATCTGCGGAATATGTTTAACGCAATAATAAGACACAAATATTTTCCCAAGACGTGGAAGGTAGCAGAGGTCATAGCTATTCCAAAACCTGGTAAAGATGCCACAAGTGCAGCGTCTTACCGTCCGATAAGCCTTCTTCCAATACTATCAAAAGTTTTTGAAAAATTATTCCTTAACAGACTTCAACCCATTCTTGATAATAGCTACATCATACCTGACCATCAGTTTGGGTTTCGGAAACATCACTCAACTATTGAACAAATTCATAGAGTAGTTAACAAAATTTCTAGAGATCTAGAAGATAAAAAGTATTGTATAGGAGTATTTCTTGATGTTGAAAAAGCTTTCGACAAGGTATGGCACATTGGTCTATTGTATAAATTAAAAAAACTACTTCCACCAGATTTTTACCACATGCTTAAAAGTTACATATCTGATCGACACTTCTATGTAAAAGTTAAAGACGCTCACTCTACAATAAGGCCAATTAAAGCAGGTATACCTCAAGGTAGCGTTCTTGGACCACTCTTATACGTCCTTTTTACACAAGACTTACCTATCCCAATAGAACCCTCTTCTATGATAGCAACTTTTGCAGATGACACAATTCTTCTTTATTCACATAAAGACTTAGCTGTAGCCTCTAATAAGCTTCAAAACATACTTGATAACACCAAAAAATGGTTTGACAAATGGGCCATAAAAATTAACGAAAACAAAACTACACAAGTTATCTTTACAACCAAAAGAGCTTTCGTGCCCATTCCTTTAAAAATAAATAATGTAGACATACCTATTGAGAAATCGGCCAAATACTTGGGAATTCACTTAGACAATAAACTGACTTGGAAGTTGCACATAGAAAAAAAGCGAAATCAAATGAAAGAGAAATGTCGTCAACTGAGCTGGCTTATGAACAAAAAATCGAAGCTCTCTATGAGCAATAAACTTCTATTGTACAAAAGCATCATAAAACCAATTTGGACTTACGGCCTTCAAGTTTGGGGTACATCTAAAACATCAAACATCAATATAATACAAAGGCAGCAGTCAAAAATACTTCGACAAATCACAACAGCGGAATGGTATATTTCTAACGCAGATATACACAGAGATCTCAAAATACAGACCGTTAAAGAAGAAATAGTAGCAGTTAGTAGAAGTTACCACATCAGAATCCTGGCACATTCAAACAACGAGATGAGTAACTTACCCATACTTGAGTTAACTACTAGACGACGTCTAAAAAGAATCCGACCAGCTGACTTACCGAACTATCAATAAACGCAAATTTATTTAATTAAGAAATTGTTATTCACGATGTTATTCACGATAGATTCATAGATCTATTTTTTTGTTTTTAATTATAATTTAAAGAAATTGTTCTTTTAAATTAATTAAATTCCTATATCGATGTTATAATATGTACTAAATGTTGTTGTAGACAGATGTACAAAATTAATCATAGGAAAATAAAAAAAAAAAAAAGTAAAAAAGTTAACTTCGGTCAAACCAAGTGTGAGATCTAACGAATGGGCGCTGCCATGGTTTATAACACAAATGTGGTAACAAATGTTCTATACCAAATATAATGAGGACATATATTCCTATCGAGCTTGGGAAAAAAAATTTTAATACTACACTTGATTATAAGTTTAGCCAGGGTTCGGGCTAAAAATTAAACTGGCAGAACATGGTAGGAAGACTTAACAGTCGTTGTCAAAAAAGTTTAAATCTAAAAAGTGATCAGAATCTTGTAAGCTACCTTCTGGATCAAAAAAAAAAGTGTTTTCAAGAAAGCCATCGGATGACGTGACATCGAAGAATGGTACGAAAAATATGTTTTGTTTAGGTTCAGATGATATTATAATTTGCTCTCCGATGCTTCAAGTACAACTTTGTTAAAGACATTGAATGGCGTCATCCACTATGTTAAGTAAAATATGTTGAGGCCAAGATGACTCGTTCTATTTGGCTGAGTCCAATTTTACGAATCACTGCACAATTTGAATATCCTGAAATTTCAAAGGAAGTGCTAACGTGTTAATAAGGACGTATAACGTATATCAATGTTATGCCTTTGTCTTTTTTCGCGCATAAAGTACTAAATTTAGCTTTCCTTCAACAAATCGGAATGGTTATTGCGTAATCCTAAAATAAGTCCCGATTTCTCTTAACTAAAAGCGAGTTGAGTCTTTATTACTTGGTTAAAAAAAGGTGTTTTATTTTATAAGTGACCCAAAATTTCAATAAAGGCTGGTTGCCAGGGTTAACAACTGAGGCTCAGTGGAAATGGGGGGACTGATTTTCATCGATTTATAGATCGAAAGACGAATTTATAACCATGATTTCAAGACCGTTAAGAAACAATGAAATGCATCTCGCAACGAATGAAATGGAGCTTCTAGCTATAGTTTGGGCGTTAAAAACTGGTGTTTGTATTGGACGTTCTTACAAAATGACCGAGGTGCTATTACAAAAACTTGAATAACTCGAGAACCCGTTGGAAATAACAAAATTTTTTTTTATGTTCCTGAAAGCAAATGAATCCACGAATTTTTAAAATATATTTGAAAAAAAAATAGGGTACGATATTTGCGAAAAATCCCACTTTTTTCTTTAATGCTCAAAAAAAGGCAGTTTTTTTTTCTTTAAAAAATGGCAAAAAAAAATATGCTCTTTTACGAGCAAAAAAAAAAAAAAACCTCCAAATCCATTACTCCGTTGCAAAGTTATGGAATTTTTAAAAATGTTCCACCTAAGAAAATACTCAAAATTTTACAACTTTGTGTTGCTGTAAAAACAACAACAACAACAATTACTTTCTCAAAAATTCTTTCTGTCCGCTTTTTGTCTTGACATAATCTATCGATTGAGGTATATATCGGCTAAATCTGAGACATTTGAGATATTTTTTTAGGTAAATTTCATTTGGATTTACTCAGCTACAAGTGGACATGGTGCCAAAAGAAATAAAAAAATTGTCTCAGATATGTTCGGTCATGATTTGAACTGTCATGCGACACAGACGTGTTTTTCAATCGCTCCGAGCTTTCGCTAATCAGTAAATAAACTTACAAAAATAAAATACTTAAAAGTTAAAGTGCATAATTCAAAACATTGCCTTTTACTGCAAAACTGAAAACAAAATAAAAAAAAATATAATAAAAACAAAAACAATTAATAAAAAATGATGAGCGAAGCTCATCAACAAAACCAAAAAAATCAGTGGCTGCGAGAAATGCATATTTTTCGTTTGTATCGCCATGCAACAACAAAAACCATCCATCAAACTCCAACTTGTCTGTTACACCAGAGCCGTCAGCTAATTCTTCTTCTATCTTTACGTCAAAGTAACATGTCATGGAGTGCTCAATGCATCACGCCGACTACTCCACTGCCTCCTATCGAACCAATAATAGCTTCTTCAACAACAATTACAACACAAAGTGGATATACAACATCGACAGCTTCTGCGCCAATAACAACAACAGTATTTTCATTAACTGCCTCGATCACGTCATCTTCATCCTCATTGGTCACGCCAATTCAAAAATCACCTCATATTAAAATACAGTACGTCAACAACAATAACAACAACAACGATGTACCTTCGACTTCTTCAATTGTTTTACCAGAAAACGTTACTTCTCCAAAAACAAACAATGGAAAGCACACACACACAAATCAGCCGTTAAAATTGAAAAGGAATAGAGAAACACATTCTCCAAGTAAGCAAACACAACAAAAGCAAAACAATAACAAAAACACCAAAGAACAAAACACAAACAACATTACAAAATTATTGGCTCAGCGAACCAAACACAACAAATCGATTCGAACTTTTAGCAGATGACAAGTCTGACGAACAAAACTCTATACAACCTTCAGGTCAAATATTGCCAAAAGTGAATAAACCACCTCCAATTTATATTCAGGGTGTCGGCCAGATTAAAGTTTTATATGATGCCCTTAAAGAAGTGGCTCAAAAAAACTTTGAATTAAAAGCGTTAGCTAACAACGAAGTAAGAGTGCAGGCCACAGATTCTACTTTTTATAAAAATATTATAAATATGTTGAAACAGAAAGAAACCAAATACTATACGTATAAAGCTAAGGAAGATAGAAACTTCAAAGTCATTTTACGAAATATGCATCCTTCAGCTGATATTGAAGAAATTAAAGCTGAACTTCAAGAGCTAGGTCACAATGTTAAACATATTTATAATATTCAACAACGAACCACAAAAGTGCCTCTTCCATTATTTTCAATTGAACTTCAAAGCGAAGAAAACAATAAAGATGTATATAAAATTTCACATCTTCTACAGACAAAAATTTCATTCGAGGCACCTCATATTAAACGCACACTATCGCAATGTGCAAATTGTCAGAAGTATGGGCATACTAAAAATTATTGTACTAGAGATCCAGTCTGTGTCAAATGCGCTGGTTCCCATACAACAGTAAACTGCACTCTAACTTTCGACAAAGGTCAGACCAAATGTGCTCTATGCAGTGGTAACCACACTGCTAACTATAAAGGCTGCGAAGTCTATAAAGCACTAAAAGTTAAACGCTTTCCCCAGCTTAGAGAAAAAATAGTACCAAATAAATATGTAGATGCGCGGGTCTCTCCCCCTCCAAGTTCTAGTATTAGAGTGACACCCTCCATAAGTTTTGCTCAAATAGCTAGTGGCAATAAGTCTAATACACCATATCCAATTAAACAAACCATCCCTTCCCAACTTATTCAACCCGAAACACAACCCACTTTTCCATCTTTAAATCACTTACCACCTAACATAGATTCCACTAACAACTCCTTACCATCCAACCCAAATTCAACTGAACTTAATGACATGCAAGAGCTAAAACTTATGATGAAGCAATTGATGCAACAAATGTCAGCTATACTCAATATAGTGACACTTTTAGTATCCAAGACAAATTCGTAGATATGTGCTCAGATACACTACGAATTATATTCTGGAATGCTAACGGGCTGAGGCAACATATACTAGAACTAAAGCACTTCCTTTATGAAAATAATATTGATCTGGCACTTATTTCAGAAACACATTTTACATCTAAACATTTTCTAAAGATAACAGGCTATACTTTATATAATACAAATCACCCAGACGGCACAGGGCATGGGGGTTCAGCTATTATAATTAAAAATAAAATTAAATACTATGAAGTTGAACATTTTAGCCAAGATTATATTAAAGCGACTATTATTCATGTGCAAGATAGAAATGGGCCCCTAACAATTTCAGCATTGTACAGTCCGCCTCGACACAATGTCTCATCAGCTCAATATAACACATACTTTAAATTTTTAGGGCCAAGATTTATTGCTGCTGGTGATTTTAATGCAAAACACATAGCCTGGGGCTCAAGACTTACCAACAAAAAGGTAAAATTCTTCTAGAAACAATTTATACCAATAATGCCAAATATATTCAACAGGAGAGCCTACCTACTGGCCAACAGACCCGCGCAAAGTCCCAGATCTAATTGATTTCGTGTTATTAAAAATGTAAACATTAATAACTTTTCGAAAAAGTCGCGTTTTGAGTTATCTTCAGATCACTCACCAGTTTAACTCGATTACATCGAAACGCTTGCCACATACAAGCCGACGCCCAGCCTCTATAATCCAAAACAGATTGACAAGCGTACAAAGAACTCCCTAACATACACTTACGTTTGGACATTGCACTAAAATCTCCAAATGACATAGAGCCCGTAATTTAGTTTAAGATGCCGTAGCGAAGCGGCAATAACTCTACCCGCACTTAATTCAAAGGGTACTAAAACCATATTTACACCTGCTTCAATTCGAAATCAAATAGAGAATAAACGAAGACTTAGGAAAATCTGGCAAACTAATAGATGTCCCGAAGATAAAAAGACTTAATCGGGCAATAAGGGTTCTAAAATTAAGGCTTAATCAGAATAAAAATAAAAATATAGAAAATTATCTGGCTAATTTAGGCCCAACCAGAGACACAAATTTTTCCCCTATGGAAGCCACTAAAAACTCAGAAAATCGACAACCTTTACCGTACCATTAAGGAAACCAGATGGTACTTGGGCTAAAACAGAACGCGATAAGTCGACACTATTAGCAGATTTTTACGAAAATGCCTTTACAAATGACACACAAACCTGTTATAATAATTCAGAAACCTCTACCAACTCACAAAATATCAAAATTCGATATGTAAGTACTAAGGAAGTTAAAAATATGATCGACAATATCAAGGCTAACAAGTCACCTGGCTATGACATGATAACTGGAAAGTTGCTTAAAGAACTTCCTATAAATGCTATATATTATCTGCGGAATATGTTTAACGCAATAATAAGATACAAATATTTTCCCAAGACATGGAAGGTAGCAGAGGTCATAGCTATTCCAAAACCTGGCAAAGATGCCACAAGTGCGGCGCCTTACCGTCCGATAAGCCTTCTTCCAATACATTCAAAAGTTACCGCGCTATCAGTAAACGATTAATTATTTAATAAAGAAATTGTTATTCACTTTAATTCTTCATAGATCTATTTGTTGTTTTTAATTATAATTTAAAGAAATTGTTCTTTTAAATTAATTAAATTCCTATAACGATTTTATAAAATGTACTAAATGTTGTTGTAGACAGAGGTATAAATTTAATCATAGGAAAATAAAAAAAAAAAAAAAAAACTTTTTGTTCCTTGGTCTTCTCGAGGTTCCGACTCACTATTTCGAATATTTCCTTCATGCGTACTAGACATCTGCGTGATTGTTTCCAGAATGGCAAATGAATGATTCATTCTAAAAAGTTGTAAGTATTTTTACTGCACAGATAAAAGACAGTGCAAGTGAATGGTACTAATATTGCCTGTATTGACAGATAGTGTTCTCACTCACTCTCATGTTGACCAGCATATGATGAGTACAATATATTTGGGTGCAGTTGATTCACTGTACAATGCTTTGGTGTGCACATGCAATTGTATTATGGACTGGTATGTCATGTGCAAGAACGATATAGAGAACATTTGAATAGACGTGAATAGACGTTGAGACTTGAAACAGGGCTCATTTGAAAGATGGTTAAAAAACATTTTTGGAGTTCAAGGTGTTAAAGGGATTTCCCGAATTTGGACCTAGGACCCATATGTGGACCCAATATAGATTTTTTGACCAATTTTTTTTTATTACAGGTGACCACTTGGACGGTATTTTTAGAAAATTTTGACCCGGGGCCTAATGAGAGCCTTGAAAAAATTCATACATTTGGATTGAATAGACGTAGAGACTTGAAACTGGGCGCATTTGAATGATGATTAGTCGTGTTTAGGGGATTTCCAAAATTTGAACCCACATTTTTTAAACAATTTATATTTAGCCATCAAAAAGAAACAAAAAAAAAAAAAGGAAAAACGTTAACTTCGGTGGAACCGAAGCTTAAATACCCGTCACACGAATCTTTGAATAGTTTATGTGTGATCATAAGTGGCTTATATACATTTATAAATATATATTTGGAAATAATTACTTTTTCATATAGATGTTCAAAAATAATCAATAAGTTTGTATGGGTGCTATAGCTAAAAATGGGTGTGGCACCTTGGTTTTGATATTTGATGTCATTAGAAGTGTTTTTACCCAAATTTGAGTGAATAGTTTCATAAATAATACCTATTTTAATACAAAAATTTGAAAATGGGCGTTAAGTTTGTATGGGGGCTTTATTAAAAAATGGGCGTGGCACCTTGGTTTTGATATTGGATGTCCTTAGAAGTGTTTTTACCCAAATTTGAGTGAATAGTTTCGTAAATAATACCTATTTTAATACAAAAATTCGAGAATGGGCGGTAATTTTGTATGGGGGCTATACCTAAAAATGGGCGTGGCAGCTTGCATTTGATATTGGATGACATTAGAAGTATTTTTTCCAACTTCGAGTAACTACATTCATAAATAATAGCTATTTTCATAGAAAAAATCCGAAAAAAACCGTAAGTTTGTATGGGGGCTATATCTGAAAATGGGCGTGGCAACATTCTTTTGATATTGGATGCCATTAGAAGTGTTTTTACCCTATATTGTAGTAAAAGCATTTATAAATAATAACTATTTTCATACAAAAAGTCGAAAAAAGTGGTAAGTTTGTATGGGGGCTATATCTAAAAATGGGCGTGGCAACTTGGTTCTGGTATACAAACTAACTAGGAGCACAAAAGCTTAAGTTTAAAATTTCAGGTCAATATCTTTAAAACTTTTCGAGTAACAGCCATCGCAACAGACAGACAGACAGACGGACAGACGGACAGACAGACGGACAGACAGACGGACATGGCTAAATCGATTCGTTGCAAACTTTCGGACAAAATGATAATACCCGTTCACACTATATGTGACGGGTATAAAAATGCAAGCAAAGTCGCGGATACCTGCACTTGCGTCGTTTTATTTGCCATACGCGTGTCAAAAGAGGACAAATATAGTATTCACTTAAAAAGAGTGTAACCTCTTATTGTTCTCATTCTGTGAGAGAATAGTAAAAATGTTGTGCTATCTTTTTTGTCTTAAGAAATATACTGCACAGATACAGATACAGATATATAGATCTGCAGAGCTAGAAATGAGTACATTCATGCAGGTTTCTAACGCGTACTGCAACTTCCTCTGTGACTTCTTTAGATCGACTTAAGCCTGCAGTTACTTCACTGTTAAATGACTGTGGTAATCGTGGTTCTCGACCCATATTTTGATATGCTGGACGATTTGCTGGAGATATGCCCTGACGCCTCCGAAACGCGACTATTGATCGCTACAGTTAATTCCGGAAACAGTTCATCCCATGTTGGAGCCTCATAGCTTTCCGCCAACATCCTTGCCTGGAGAGGCTTCCTTTCGCACAGCTTCCAGGGCTGACACTCTTCGTCATACCCAGCTCCAGTGATATGGTACAAATTATAGTTAAGGTTCGTATAATCAGAGTGGTAACTTGGTGAGGCCCTAACCTCGTTCAACTTCTTTTTCAGCCAGGAACATTGGACAGATTCCACCAGTGCTGCCCAACATTAAGCTTGCCTTTGCGGTACCGAACCTTGAAGGAGCAGGGTTGCAGTTCCAACGCCGCACGCGCGATTCAACCGTCTGAAGTCTCTATTGTATTCAACCACTTCAGGGAAAGATGATTCATTGCCACAAGGAAATGGTACCCCTCCAGGTACATCTTCATCTTCTTGATGCCCCACAAAATCGCCAAGCATTCCTTCTCCGTGGCTGAATAGTTTAATTGGCGTATGAAATAACGCGTTCCTCGAAATTCACCTCTTACGGTAGAACCGCTCCTATTCCGTATGCGTTGGCACCTGTCTGCAGGAAGAAAGTTCTAGTAAAGTCTGGGCACGCCAGAGATTCCAAATAATTCTTTGAATAGCTCGAACGCTTGCTGTTGTCCAGCCTCCAACCGGAACCCCCTCTTTTTCTTGATCACATCAAATAGTGGCTTGGATGTTTCTGCGAAATTCGGACTAGTCGGCGGTATCAGGAAGTTATCCCCAGAAAAGTCTCGACTTCCTTGACCAAGGTTGGTGGCGCTAGTTCGCGTACTGTAGCGCTCTTGTCGGGATCGGTATGAATAACTCTGTCGGTGATGATGTGTTTGAATGCTTGTTTGGAGAAAGTGACACTTTCCACATTAACCCGAAGAATTGCAACCGACGAAAGACTTAGCTCAACTTTAAAGTGATGATTTTGATGTCGTCCAGGTAGGCGAACGCAAACAGTTCCATATCTGCCCCAATAATGCTGTCTAATGCTGGTGTTTTATGGCATCACCCACCTCTAGAATAGCCCTCGCCCATCCACCGTAAATGCCGTAATCACCTTGCTGTTCCGGTGCATCGGAATCTGCCAGTACCCATTCTTCAGATCCAATGTACTTATAAATTTGGGTTCTTGTTGTTGGTCTAAGATAAAGTAAATGCGCGGTATCGGATAGGCATCAGTTTCCGAATTTTTGTTCAACTGTTGGAAATCGATGCAAAGACGCCACTGATTGTTCTTACCAGCACAATTGGAGAACTATACGAGCTACGCGACGGCTTGATGCACCCTTCTCAATCAATCATTTATTTGTGTATCGATGACAGTTTGCATCGCCGGATTGCGTGGGAAGTACCTCTGCTTCAGAGGCCTGTCGTGCTTCATACATGTTTTGTCAGACGAAATATCGATGTTTCTTGTGAGATCCTCAAAACGAACAAGCTCTCGTTCCAAGAGGAAAATTGTTGTTGGCTGAGGGACTGACAGATTGGTAGTGATCTCTGACTGCCTACCACTCCCCAGTGTATCCGATGTTTTATCTAAGGCAGTGTCTGATTTCTGCCCCTCTTGATTTTCACCTCGATGGAAAGCCTTTTCAAGTACAAGGAATTCCGGAAGAACATCCGTTTAATTGTGTTAAATATACTCCCCCATAATGAGCTTAAACCCGCCACACATGACGAGTAGTACCATATGAGCCAACTTCGGCATTACCAAAAAGTCCACTGCACATGTTTTTTGCTTAGTGATACCTCAACCTGAAGGGTGTTATCAACTTCTCTTACCTTGCCGTCTGCCATCAGGACAATCATCGTCTCCCTTACATCGCTGGCTCTTCCTCTCGACCCTTCGCCACACGTTCATTGCCAAAAAAGCTTCTCGAAGCTTCTGTGCCAATCAACGCCATCACTGTCTTACCCCTGACGGTACCTGGCCTGTGAGATAACGACCATCGAAATTGAAAGTTTTTAGTTTATTCGAGGATCTCCTTCTGGAGCAGCGACGTCCTCCTGCTCTATCTGGCCTCGCTCGTTTCCGTCCGGCTTCCACAGCATTCCGTAGTTCCTCTCTTGTTACAGTGCCAACAAAACACCGTTTGATTCCGAAACTCACTCCGAATTGGTTAAAAACACTTCTTATGTCGTCCAATGTCAAATCCAAGGAAGAAATTGTTTTCCTAAATTATTATTATTACCTTAGAACAATAATTCCAAGTATAAAATGTAAGTTTAAAGTCTACTTAATCTTTACATCAACTAACTACCATGTGACTAATCGAAGGGACTTTTGTCCCCTTAGAACTCCTGTTATCCTCTTTAACTGTGCGTGTGCGGTCAAAACCAGGACCGAAATTAGTGTTTGAACTGCAGTGGAACTTTGGAACTGAATCCAATTATCGAAACGGTAACGAAAAAATGTTGTCACTAAAAATTACAGTTGAATCTAAGCCATCCTGTGTGTGGACTGAAGTATGCCGTTGATACTTTATAACCGAGTCCAATAATTGCAAAGCCCACGAAAAATCTTTGTCACAAAAGCTTACAGTCGAATCCAAGCCAGAACCTGTGATTGGACTGAAGTAGACCGATGATACTTTAAAACCGAATAAAATTGTGGCAACGAAAAAAAGTTCCCACCAAAATTGTTTCAAAAAAGTTTACCTTAATAAAGTTTACATTAACAAAGTCTTGAATTAGTTATTATTTCAATAGCCTGTTTATAATACTTAAATATCAATAAGGACTTCTCATAAAAGAAGGTATTAAATTTAGTATCAATTGTACGGATTCATTAAATTTCTACAAACTTTTCTTAACTTTCTAGATATTTATTTCTTTTTTGCCGTATATTTAGCTAAACACCGAAACCATAAATAAATTTCAACAGGCGAGCCTGCCTACTGTCCGACAGACCCGCGCAAAGTGCCTGATCTTATTGACTTCTGTGTTATCAAAAATGTAAACATAAATACCTTTTCTATAAAGTCACTCTTTGAGTTGTCTTTAGATCACTCACCAGTTCAACTCTATTTCATCGAAACGTTTGCACAAAGAAGCCGACGCCCAGCCTCTATAACCCAAAAACAGACTGACAAGCGTACAAAGAACTCCTTAATATATGTGTATGCTTACGTTTGGACATTGCACTAAAATCTCCAAATGACATAGAGAGCTCAGTAATTTATTTTAATGATGCCGTAGCTGAAGAGGCAATTAACTCTACTCCGCATTTAATTCAAGAAGATACCAGAAATTTGTTTACACCTGCTTTAATTCGAAATCAATTAGAGAATTAACGAAGACTTAGGAAAATCTGCCAAACTACTTGATGCCCCGAAGAAAAAAGAGACTTAATTAGGCAATAAGGGATCTAAAAGTAAAGCTTAATCAGAATAAAAATAAAAATATAGAAAATTATCTGAATAATTTTAGCCCAACCAAAAACACAAATTTCCCTATGGAAAGCCACTAAAAAACTCAGAAAATCGACAACCTTTACAGCACTATTAAGGAAACCAGATGGTACTTGGACTAAAACAGAACGCGATAAGTCGACCCTTCTAGCTGACATTTATGAAAATGCCTTTACATATGACACACAAAACTGTTATAATAATTCAGAAACCTCTAGTAACTCACAAAATATTAAAATTCGAGATGTAACTACTAAGGAAGTTAAAAATATTATCGACAATATCAAATCTAACAAGTCACCTGGCTATGACATGATAACTGGAAAGTTGCTAAAGAACTTCCTATAAATGCTATTTATTATCTGCGGAATATGTTTAACGCAATAATGAGATACATATATTTTTCCCCGAGGAACATTGCTTCTTCTAGTATTCCATAACTTTGGGTGTAAATAAGATACTATGTTAATTTTTTCCAACCCCCTTAAGATAAGTGGACCCCCCTACTGTAAGTGTGCATGCGAATAATTTTGATAGGGCTCATTTCAAAGAGCAAAGTTCAACCTTCAATTACAGACAATTACGGAGATCGTAGCACGTCAAGGTTCTACTCTACAATTTGTTGAAAATGGCCAAATCGCTATTTTTGGGGATTTCAACCTCTTTTTCTCGAAAACATGACTTGATGAAAAAATTTTGATTCGTGTTCAGATTTGTGTTCAGCACGAAAATTCCCTTCGGAAACGCTAGGTCCCACTTCCGAAATTGGAAATTTGCAGGGCTGTGTAACTAATCATCATGTGTATTCAGTTAATTTGTTACGTTAATTATTCATGATAATTATTTAAGACTGCTTTCCTTAACAGATTCTGACCAGCTTTGCCTTTCACTTAAACTTTTTCATAGATTTCATTGTTTTTATAATCTATATATATAAAATAGTAAAATTGTAAATTTGTCCACTCTTTACTTTGACCGATGAGCCTCAAACTTGTTACATTTGAAAAAAAACATTGCAAATAGAGTTTTCAGACTAGAGACCTGCATGAATGTACTCACTTCTAGCTCAACAGATCTGTACAGTAGTGTAGTGTTCTCAAAACTACTGCACTCATTGTTTTCTGTGCAGTATATTTCTTAGGCCAGAAGAAGATTGCACAACATTTTTTCTATTCTCACAAAGAATGAGTTCAGTAAGATGTTGCACTCTTTTTTAAGTGAATGCTATATTTGTCCTCTTTTGACTCGCTGTACAGTTTGTGTGTGTTATTGTACAACTGTTTAAATGAGTTCAGTAGTTGCAAAACGTCAACATGTATGGCAAAGAAAACGACGCACTTGCAATGAAAGTATTAGAAAATATAAATTTTTGTTAAAATAAAATTATATAATAATTATATAATAATTATATAATAATTATAAAATTATACAATTATAAAATTATAAAATATAAATTATATAAAATTATATAACATATAATTATATTATAATGTCTATTAATATGAATGTCTGTTAGTATGAATATATTAATAAATTTAACATATTTGTCTATTAATATGGAAAAAATTGACTTTTAATTAAAACATTACTATTTGTTATTTTCTTTATTTTATAATATTACTTTAATTACTTTAATTTTAATTACAATCTTACTCTTTTTACATTCTTAATTTTATAGTAAATATAAAGGAGTAAATAAACAAATGTTCTCTATCTCGTTCTTGCACATGACATATCAGTCATGAAGTTTCGCTCATGTTGTCTAATACATATTTAAAAATTTATCTCTGTATACTGTACAGTAACTGCACACCAAAACATTGTACAGTGAATCAACTGCACCCCAAATTTATTGTACTCATCAAATGCTGCACAACATGAGAGTGAGTGAGAGCACTATGTGTCAATACAGGCAAGTTGTACATATTTTTACTGCACTGTATTTTATCTGTGCAGTAAAAATATGTACAACTTTTAGAATGAATCATTCATTTGCCCTTCTGAATGCATTCATGCAGATGTCTATTTTAGACTATTAAAACAATGCATTACGCACAATCGGTTCATTTAGGAAGTCGATTTTTTAATATTCCCGTACAAAATCGTTTTGCTTTTTTAACACAAACAAAAAAAAAACAGCTGATTGCAGCTCTCCCAATTTTTTAGTGCATGTTAAGGTCAGCTGCAAGCAAAAAAAATAAAAAAAAATAAAAACAAGGAAAAACGTTTACTTCGGTGGCACCGAAGCATAAATACCCGCCACACGAATCTTTGAATAGTTTATGTGTGATCATCAGTGGCTTATATACATTTATAAATATGTAGACGAAAAAAATAAATTTTTATACAAAAGTGCAAAAAAAAAATCGGTGAGTTTGTATGGGGGCTATACACAGAAATGGGAGTGGCATCTTGGTTTTGGAATTGGATGATATAAGAAGTGTTTTTACACAATTTGGAGTAAATAAATTCATAAATAATACCAATTTTTATTCAAAAATTCGAAAATGGGCAGTAAATTTGTATGGGGGCTACACCTAAAACTGGGCGTGGTACTTTGTTTTTATATCGGATTTCGTTAGAAGTGTTTTTATTCAATTTTGAGTGAATATATTCATAAATAATACCTAATTTCATACAAAAAATCGAAAATGTGCGGTAAATTTGTATGGGGCTATACCTAGGAATGGGCGTGGCACCTTGGATTCGACTTTGGATGACATAAGAAGAGTTTTTAACCAATTTGGAGTGAATACATGCATAAATAATACCTATTTTAATACAAAAATTCGAAAATTTTTGCTAAGTTTGTATGGGGGCTACACCTAAAAATGGGCGTGGCAACTTGGTTTTAACATACAAAGTAGTCGTTGCCGAGAAAAGCTTAAGTTCCAAATTTCGGTGTAATATCTATATATCTTCACCGAAAAAAATGCGTAGAAGTAAACAGACAGACAGACAGACAGACGGACGGACAGACGGACGGACAGACGGACATGGCTAAATCGATTCGTCTCATCGAGCTGATCAAGAATATATATACTTTATGGGGTCTACGACGTCTCCATCAATGCGTTACAAACTTTCCGACAAACTGAATATACCCTTCACACTATGTGTGGCGGGTATAAAAATAAACAGATAGTGAAAAATGCTATAAAAAAACTGAAATTGCACAATACACAGCAGATGTTAAATGGAAAAAAGCTAACAGAGCAGCCAAAACGCCCGTACAACGTAGTAGCACACGCCGGGTATGCGCTAGTATTATATAAAGAAATTGTTCCCTTAAATTATTATTATTCCATTATCGATATTATAAAATGAATAAAAGGTTGTAGACAAAATAAATGTATAAATTTATTCATACGAAAACAAAAAAAAATAAAACAAGAGAGAATGCTCAAGTCGAGTGTGCTCGACTGCCATATACCATACCAATCTTTATGTACATTAAGTTAAGTTCTATATTACTACCATACCTCATTGAATTCGTTTTTCATAGATAAACGTAAAAAATGGGGTATGTTTATAGGGGCCATACCTAAAATTTTGGTGGTCCTACCCATATTGCTACATTTCATTGGGACTATCATAGGCATAATTTATACCAAATTAAAACTCCCTAGAATAGAAAACAATGGGGTTATTATGCAAAAACCCAAAATTTTGGGGTAAATTTGTATGGGAGCTATACCTAAAATTTTGCTGGTCCTACCCATATTAGGATTATCTATCATAGACATAGTTTTTACTAAATTTGAATTTTTTAGAATAAAAACCGATGACGTTTTCATGCGCAAACCCAAAACTTTGCGGTAAATTTGAATAAAAACTGACGTTTTATTGCAAAACCCGAAAATTTTGGAATACAGGGTCCATCTAACATTTTTTTTTTTGAACTAGTGGTTATTTCGAGTGTGGCAACACTGATGTCACATCTGATTGTACAGAAAGTTAGTTTTATCCTTCCGCTGAACGAAAATGGTTGTGTATACGATTGAGGAACGCGTTACGATCGATCTTGTGCGCACTGTTTTCGGAGACCGAGATTATCAGCCAAAATTCTGATGTCGTTTGGCCGTCTCGGAGCTGTGATTTGACACCGTTGGATTATTATTTGTGGGGGCGCCGTCAAAGACAAGTGTTATGTGGACAAGCCAGCGACAATTCAAGCTTTGAAGGACAACATTCGCGTCGCCATTGCCGAAATACGGCCGCAAACAATCGGAAATGTCCTCAAAAATTGGGTCGACCGAATGGCGTACTGCAAGGCCAGCCGAGGCAGCCATTTGAACGAACTTATATTCCATAAATAACCGGAAGGATTGTACTTTAATATGAAAAAATAAATTTGATGATCGGATGAACCGTTTTGTTTTTTATTGCAAAAAAAAAAGTTACGTGGCGGACCCTGTACATTTGCTTAGGGGTACCCCTTAAAAAACCGTTTGCAAATGGAACACATGACGGCTCAGGAGTATCTAAGTTTCAAATATGATGGCTTTATCTCTTATAGTCTCCGAGATAATCTCTCATACGGCAGATAGCAGGATAGACGGGCAGACAGACA